>CAKNXH010061337.1:43495-54408 GCA_932178445.1 Andricus quercusramuli
TTGAAAATTAAACTCATTTTGAAAAGTAGTTTTTTTGTCGAATTCAACTGTTTCTGCTTGACAATTAATATTTTTTATGTCAACTACTACATTTTTCGTTCAGAATTCATCTTTTTTGGAATAAAAATTTAATTAATGAGTTAAATGCTGAACTCTTTTGTTTAAAATTTATTTTTTTTATGCAAGATTCATCATTTTAATTAAAAATGTATCTCTTCGGTTAAAAAGTGAGCTATTTTGTTGAAAATTCGTTTTTACTTTAACAGAAAATCAATTCTTATTGAAACTGAAAATGTAATTATTCAAGTCGAATATTCCAATATTTGATTTAAAAATCCATATCTTTAGTTTAACATAATACAAAATTTTAGATGAAATCATTCAATTTCAGGTGGAAAAATTATAATTTTTAGTTAAAAATTGAACTATTTCAGTCAATGGTTCACCATTTTAGTTGAAAATTTAACACTTTGGCTAAAAATTTGCTTTTTTCTGGAAAATTAATTTTTTAAACTGAAAATTAAACTATTTGGTTGAATGTTTGTCTTTTTCAGTTGAGATTTCTTCTATTTCCTTCAAAATACGTATTTTTTGTATAAAATCATTCTTTATGTTTATAAATTAATCTTCTTGTTTGAAACTTTATCTTTTTGGTGGAAAATGTAAGTATTCCAGTTAGGTATTCATAATTTTAGTATGTCATCTTTTTAATTGAAGATAATAAACTACTTGGTTAAAAGTTACACTTTTGTTAAAAATTCATTTATTTCAGTAAAAGATTCATCATTTTAGTTCAAACAGTTTTTTTTCTGGAAAATTAATTTGTTATGTTCAAATTTAACTATTCCATTTTTGGTCGAAAGCTGATCTTTTTTAGTTCAAAATTCTACTGATAACTATCAAATAAGAATTTTTTTGAATTATTATTCGAATTCATAGACTTTATAGACAAATTTAAGAAATGATTGATTATGTTTTTAGTATTATTTGGTTATTTACGTATTTAATGGTACTAATATATTTGAGAATATCTTGTAATATAATTGGTTAAAGATTCCTAAATTAAAAATATTAATTAAATCCCCAGAAACTCAAAAAAAATTTATAATAAACTCGCGAAACTGAGGACTTATTCCGGGTCGATTAAAAAAAAAGAGAATTATTTGCATGGCTCCGTACTACAAAAAATTATTTAAAAAAAAACTTGACATATCTGGATAGAACTTGAAATTGTCAGGGAATGTTTTTTCAGATATGATTTCTTCATTTGGCTATACTGTAATATTAATTAACCATGATATACTAATTAAAAGTATGTGAAAAAATTTTGTATTCTAGGATGCTAGTAACGTGTCTAAGGAAGTAGAGGGTATCCGGAATCAATCAAAGACAAGTGTACAACTGTAAAGCCATACATTGTATGGTGCAAACTTACAAAGCTCTCCACCAAGCATTATATTATATTTTAATAGTTTTATCTAGCTAAAGGAAAAACAGTTACGACTTCGCAGTTGTTTTTGTCTTGTAAAACCTTTTAAGATTATTAATATTCTAGTTTTAATTATTAGAATAACATGTTTTCAATTTGGATTGAACTAACTTGTTTTTTAATCGGACCTAATTCGACTTTAATAATAGGATAATATATTTGAATAAACTTCTCTTCGTTGAAAAAACAGTTTTTAAATTTACTTGAGACACCCTTTGAAATAGTAACCAGCAATACATTTACCAATTCATTTAGTAGTAGCATTACCAATTCCTTTAGTAGATATAGTTACTTATTCATTTAGTCAGTTATTCTTACACATTGAATTAGTAGATTCTTACTAATTACCAGTGAACGAATCGGCGCTATTTGAATTAGTAGAAAACTACTACCAATTAGTAGTTTTATACTAATTCAGATTTAGAGAGTGCGAAATTGATAAGCTCCCAATCTGAATAAAAGTAATCGATTCCTTCGAAACCAAAATAAAGTAGATATAAATATAAAATTGCCAGTAGAAAATTAATTTTCGCCACTTCCGTGAAGTTCTACCCGCCCGAGGTGATTTTTTGTGATTTGCATTACAGTTCTCATGGGCAGGTTTTCAATATTTACTTGTAAGATGACAATGATCACTTACGATTTGAAATTTTGCCATCTCTTCATTCCGGGATTTTTAAAATTATTTCGATTCAAATTGAAAGATTCTTTGAGCTTGAATGCTTGGAAATTAAAATTCAATTCTGGTTGCGTTTTGAATACTTACGACGTCGATAAATGTGAAATTTGATTAAGATTACTCAAATTCTTCAAAAGAAAAATACCTACCTGAAGGGATTTTTGATAATTTGTATTACAGTTCTCATGCGCAGGTTCTCAATACTGACTTTTAAGATGATCATGATCACTTACGATTTTAAAATTTGCTATCTCTTCATTCAAGGATTTCAAATATTATCTCGATCCAGAATAGAAAATTCTTCAATCTTGAATGCTTAGAATTAAAAATGCAGTGCTGATTCTATTTTAAATCCTTGCTATATCGGTAAATTCCCAATCTTAATGGGATTAATTAATTTCGTCAGAAGCGAAATAAGCCAAATAAAAATATGAAGTCCGAAGTATAAGAATTTCGTTCTTTAAAAGTCAATACTGCACTCGAATTTTTTCCGAATTTTTACAATGCCATTCAAAGGTGGCCCAAGGTCATTTTCTTAATAAAATGTTGATTCAATGAAATTTTCTCTCCTTCCTATGCAGGAACCTCGGAGGATCCTGGATATGATTCTGGACACAATTCTGCAAACGAACCTGCACATGTAATCTCAACGTCCAGAAACATGTTCAGGATCCTCCGAGGTTCCTGGACGGATCCATTCAAAAGTTAGCTTGCCTACAGGTTCCTTTCCAGGATCATGAAAAGTTTCCTTCGCCAAATTTCTGTACAAGAACCGTCAAGATTGCATGTAGAGGTTCGTGTGCAGCTTCGTGTCCAGCAATATGTCCCGGATCCTCCGAGGTTCCTGGACAGGATGATTCAAAATTCAGCTTGCATACAGGTTCCTTTGCGGGATCGCGTACAGTTTCCTTTGCCTAATTTCTGTACAGGAACCATCAAGATAACGTGTACAGGTTCGTATACAGCTTCGTGTCCAGCAACATATCCAGGATCCTCTGAGGTTCCTGGACAGAATCATTCAGAAGTTAGCTTCCATACAGGTTTCTTTCCGGGATCATGAACAGATCCCTTCTCCAAATTCCTGTACAAGAACCGTCAAGATTGATCTGTACAGGTTCGTGTGCAGCTGTGTCCAGCAACATGTCCAGGATCCTCCGAGGTTCCTGGACAGGATCATTCAAAAGTTAGCTTGCATTCAGGTTCCTTTCCAGGATCATGTACAGTTTCCTTTGCCAAATTCCTGTACAGGAACCATCAAGATTACATGTACAGGTTCGTATACAGTTTCGAATCCAGCAACATATCCAGGATCCTCTGAGGTTCCTGGACAGGCTCAATCAAAAATTAGCTTGCATTCAGGTTCCTTTCCAGGATCATGAACAGTTTTCTTCTTCAAATTCCTGTACAGGAACCATCAAGATTAGGGGCCGTACTTAAATTACGTAACGGATTATAAACCCACTCTGCGGCCCCCCCCCCCCCCCCGTAACCAACTATAACAAAATGTTCCTCCACCAACCCCTTTTTCTGTACGTAATTTTTAGTTTCTAAAAATTTTTCACTAATTATTGTTAGTAGAATTAGATAGGGTGTCCGAGAACTTTATTTCCAAAATTCCCTTATTTTTCCTTGTCTAATCTTTCATTCTCCTTGATCATTAATATTGAAATACCAGCATTTTGAGATTGAAATATTTTTAACATAGAATCTTCTATTTATTTTAAACAAAAAAAAATTCTCTTCTACTATAAAAGATGGCTTTTTAACAAAGTACTTGAATTTTCAACAAAATAATTAAATTTTTACCACAAAATAGTTAAATTTACAATAAAAAAATATAAATTCCCAACAAAAGTGTCATAACTTATATTTAAATCAAATATTATGGTACAAAAAAAAAATTTCAAAACTAAAAAGACCAATTTTCAATTAATAAAGATTTTTCACAAATGAAAGAAAACTTTCATTTGGAGAATTTTTAAATAAAAAAGATCAATCTTGATAAAATTAAAAATTTACTTTTTCAGTTGGAAAATTAAATTTAAACAAAAAAAAAGACTTTTCCATTAAACAGTTAAATTTTCAAACCAAGACATAAGCCTTCAATTGAAATAATTAATGTTTAAGAATGTAGTTTAACTTTTACGCAAGTAGTTGAACTTTCAATTTAAAAAGATTAACTTTCAACAAAATAGTTTAACCAAAGAGATGAATTTGCAACTAAAAATACAACTCTTCAAAAAAAAGAGATTTCTTAACAAAACAAAATTTATTATTTTATCCTAAATGAAGAATTTTTTTAACCAAAAGGGATGAATTTTTAACGAAATAGTTGAATCCTCTACCAAATAGTTGAATTCTTGTCCAAGAAAGTTGAAATTTGTACTAAAACAGATGAATTTCTAATGAAAAAGACACATTTCTTCAAGTTTAAATTTCATCCAGAAAAGCTTTCAGTTAATTTCTTAACACCAAAATATGAATTTTTAACAATAAGTGAATTTTTTTACGAAATAGTTGAATTTTCAAACAAACAGCAGAATTTTCCACCAAAAGTAAAATTTTTTAACAAAATAGTTTATTTCCAACCAAATAATTGCGTTTTTATCCAAAGAAGATAAAATTTATCTCATAACAGATGAATTTTGAAAAAATAAATAAAATAAAATAGTTAAATTTTCATACAGAAAGATGTCAGTTCTCTTTTCAACACCAAAATATTAAATTTAACCAAAAAGTAAATTTGCTATAAAATTGTTGAATTTTCAACAAAACAGCAAAATTTCCAACCAAAAAGTATGACTTTTCAACAAAATTATTGAATTTCAAACCAAACAGTTGCATTTTTATTCCAGAAAGATAAAATATTTCTTTTAAGACAGATGAATTAAAAAAAATATTCAAATTTTCATCTAAAGTAGATTTCAGTTCACTTTCCAACACCAAAATAAGAATTTTAAACTATAAGTCCATGTTCTGCTGAATAGTCGAATTTTTAACCAAAAAGCATGAATTTTTAACAAGATTGTTAAATTTTCAACCAAACAGTTGCATTATCCAAGAAAAATGAAAATCCTAATGAAACAGGTAAATTTTCAAATCAAAAAGACAAATTTTCAAAAAAAGAGTTGAATTGTCATCCAAGAGGATTTGAATAGACTTTTCGTTTTTTTCAAATACAAATTTTAAACCAGAAGTAAATTTTCTAGGAAATAGTACTAAAAAAAGATGAAATTTAAAATTAAAATGAGAAATTCTCCGAAAAAAATATTTTTCATCCCCCTTGAACTGTTACGTCATTTAAGTACGGACCCTCACATGAAGAGGTTCGTATGCAGCTTCGCATGCAGCAACATGTCCAGGATCCTCCGAGGTTTCTGGACAGGAATTTTCAGCTGAATCGTATTTTCAGATAAATACGACCTGAAGTAAATATTATTTTGTCGCTGGACATTGAGTACTGGAAATTGAATACCGGAAATTGAACAGTTGAGAATTAAAAAAATGAATTTTTCGTCATTTCTTCTAGTAAATTTTCTAGGAAATAGTTGAATTTCCAAAAAATCAGCTAGAGTTTTTTCCAATAAGGATGCAATATTTCTACTAAAAAAAGACGAAATTTCCAATTAAAATGAGAAATTCTCAGAAAGAGGATCGTGTGCAGCTTCGCATCCAGAAACATGTCCAGGATCCTCCGAGGTTTCTGGACAGGAATCTTAAGCTGAATCGTATTTTCAGATAAATACGACCTGAAGTAAATATTATTTTATCGCTGGAAATTGAATACTAGAAATTGAGTATCGGAAATTGAACAGCAGGGAATTAAAAAAAATGAATTTTTTGTCATTTCATCTATCAAATTTTCTAGAAAATAATTAAATTTCCAAAAAATCAGCTGCATTTTTGTCCAGGAAGGATGCAATATTTCTACTGAAAAAAGGCGAAATTTCAAATTAAAATGAGATATTCTCAGAGAGAGGACCGTGTGCAGCTTTCCATCCAGAAACATGTCCAGGATCCTCCGAAGTTTCTGGACATGAATTTTCAGCTGAATCGTATTTTCAGATGAATAGGATCTGAAGTAAATATTATTTTATCGCTGGACATTGAATACTGGAAATTGAATATCGGAAATTGAACAGTTGGAAATTTAAAAAAATGAATTTTTTGTCATTTATTCTAGTAAATAGTTGAATTCCCAAAAAATCAGCTTCATTTTTTTCCAAGAAGGATGCAATATTTCTACTAAAAAAACACGAAATTTCAAATTAAAATGAGAAATTCTCAGAAAGAGGATCGTGTGCAACTTCGTACCCAGAAACATGTCCAGGATCCTCCGAGGTTTCTGGACATAAATTTTCAGCTGAATCGTATTTTCAGATAAATACGATCTGAAGTAAGTATTATTTTATCGCTGGAAATTGAATACTAGAAATTGAATATCGGAAATTGAACAGTTGGGAATTAAAAAAATGAATTTTTTTTCATTTCTTCTAGTGAATTCTCTAGGAAATAGTTAAATTTCCAAAAAATCAGCTGCTTTTTTGTCCAGGAAGGATGCAATATTTCTACTAAAAAAAGACGAAATTTCAAATTAGAATGAGAGATTCTCAGAAAGAGGACCGTGTGCAGATTCTCATCCCGAAACATGTCCAGGATCCTCCGAGGTTCCTGGACAGGGATTTTCAGCTGAATCGTATTTTCAGATAAATACGATCTGAAGTAAATATTATTTTATCGCTGGACATGGAGTACTGGAAACTGAATATCGGAAATTGAACAGTTGGGAAGTAGAAAAATGAATTTTTTGTCATTTCTTCTAGTAAATTTTCCAGGAAATAGTTGAATTTCCAAAAAATCAGCTGCATTTTTTTCCAAGAAGGATGCAATATTTCTACTGAAAAAAGGCGAAATTTCAAATTATAATGAGAAATTCTCAGAAAGAGGATCGTGTGCAGCTTCACATTCAGAAACATGTCCAGGATCCTCCGAGGTTTCTGGACAGGAATTTTCGATCTGAAGTAAATATTATTTTATCGCTGGACCTTGAATACTGGAAATTGAATATCGGAAATTGAACAGTTGGGAATTAGAAAAATGAATTTTTTGTCATTTCTTCTGGTAAATTTTCTAGGAAATAGTTGAATTTCCAAAAAATCAGCTGCAGTTTTTTCCAATAAGGATGCAATATTTCTACTAAAAAAAGACGAAATTTCAAATTAAAATGAGAAATTCTTAGAAAGAGGACCGTGTGCAGCTTCGCATCCACAAACATGTCCAGGATCCTCCGAGGTTTCTGGACAGGAATAAATACGATCTGAAGTAAATATTATTTTATCGCTGGACAATGAGTACTGGAAATTCAATACCAGAAATTGAATGCCGGAAATTGAACAGTTATGAATTGAAAAAATGAATTTTTTCTCCTTTCTTCTGTTTTTTACTTAAAAATTTGTTCCAGTATGGAAACTGGAGGGTGTTAGTTCAGAGTTTAGTAAGTAAACTCTGGTTAAGCTGGGACCCTTAGGCACGCGTGCATACCGGGTTAAGTGGTTTCTATCTCATTACTGTGTGGGCTACCGGCAGCCACCTAAGAGTGAGTGGCAAGAGCCTCTATTCTGTTCCCCAGACTCTATTCTGTCGCAAACTTAAACTAATAATGGAGAACAGAAGAGATCCACGGATAACGGTGTACCTCACTATGAAATTTTTTTCCGCCAACAGCATCTTTTTTCAAAAATTAATACCAGGGTGAAGGCAATTCATTAGACTACTTTGAGGTGAATTATTTCAGATTATAACGGCTTACCCTCGATCCCCTTCATTAGTTGAATATTTAACCCAAAAAGAGGCATTAAGGCCATGTGATGAGTGTGTCACGTGACCAGATTCCTACCTTACCAGCACTTTTTTTATTTGTTAACTCATTTTGACACGAATAGCCACATCGAGTTGAAAATTTGGGATAATAAATAAGAAGCACTAAGAAAGGCGGAACTGGTCCTAAGTTGTAGAAATCATGAAAAAAGCAAAAAAAAATTTGTAGAAAAAAAAACTTTTTTCATGATTAATACAATTTAGGACCAGAGCCGCCTTTCTTAACGCTTCTTATTTATTATCCCAAATTTTCAACTCGATGTGGCTATTCGTGTGAAAATAAGTTGACAAATAAAAAAAGTGTCGGTAAGGTAGGAATCCGGTCACGTGACACACTCGTCACAAAGGCCTTAAAATGAAACGGTGGAATTTTCAACAAGAAAAATATTTTTTCACAATTTTGTTAAATTTTCTAAAAATTAAATTGAATTTCCAACGAAATAATTGAATTTTCAACTAAAAGCATGGATTTCCGATCGAGGAGATTGATTTTTAACGAAATAATTAAACTATTAATCAAAGAGGTGAATATTTAAAAAAAGAATTTGTCGACAAAGTACTTCAAATCGCAAGCAAAAAAAAATAATTCACAACCAAATATTTGAATTTTTAAACAAAAAAAAATGAGTTTTTCACGAAGAAGGTGAATTTTTTATCAAGAAGACGAATTTTCAACAAAATATATGAATTTTCAACTTAAACAGAACAGTTTTAACAAAGAAAACGAATTTTCTACAAAATAGTTTGATTTTCAACCAAAAAATTGATTTTCTGCAAAATGATGAAATCTTCAAACAAACTAGTTGAATTTTCTACCTAAAATATTATTTTTGAATCAAAAAGATCAACTTTCTACGAAAAAAAATACGCAATTTCAAACAAAAGAGGCGAATTTTTTACAAGACAAGAATTTTTAACCCGAAAAACTGAATTTTCAACAAAAAGTTAAATTTTCAATGTTGAATTCCTGACAAAATAGTTAATTTCGAACCAAGAGGATGACTTTTCTATATTGAAAAATGAACTTTCTACCAAAAGACTAATTTTTAACCAGTTGAATTAAATGAAAAAAAAATATATTTTCAACAACCTACCAAAAGGGTGAATTTTCAACGAAAATTAATTTTTTTACCAAAAAGGCGAATTCTCAACAAAAAAGTAAAAATTTCAACCGAAGAGGAAAATCTTCAAAGAAATCAATTTTTAGCTAAGTAGTTCAACTTTCAAGAAGTATTTGAATTTTTAAAATTGTTGAATTTTCAAACGAGAAGATAAACTTTCAACTGAAATTATGAATCTTCAACCAAAAGGAAAATATTTTTTGAAAAGCACTTTAACTTTTAACCAAGGATTTGATTTTTCGAATAAAAAAATTAATTCCTAACCAAACATGAAATAGATTAAATTTGAACGAAAGAAGATTTAATTTCAAATTAAAAATAGTTAAATTCAGCCAAAAAAGTCGAATTTTCAACGAAATAGTTAAATCATCAACTAAAACCGATTAATTTACAAAAAAAACTGTATTGCAATTTAAATATTCAAAAAAGGATGGATTTTTAACCAAGAAGATTAATATTCTACGAAACACTTTTTAACAAAAAAGTTAATTTTTAACGAAAGTTCGATTTTCAACCCGAAAGTATGAATTTTCAGCTATAAGTTTAACAAGAAAAGATTTTCATTTAAAATGAAAAAAAACATTAGTTTTCATCCCGAAAAGACGAATTTTTAACCAAATAGTAGAATTTTCAAACAACACAATTTTCTTTTTAACCAAACAGTTGCATTTTCAATAAAAACGAATGAATTTTCAACCCGGAAAATTACTTTTTCAACAAAAGAGAACTTTCAATAAAATAAATGAATATTCTACCAAATAGTTGAATTTTCATAAAAAATGTTCAATTTTTAACCAAAAAGTTGGATTTTAAACACAAACTTTGATATTTCAACAAAAAACAAGACGTTTTTTCAACCAAAAATGATGAATTCTCAAAAGAGACCATTTTTCAAAATTTTCCACAAAACAGTTGAATTTTTAATAAAAAAGGCTAGATTTTCAACCAAATAGTGGAATTTTCAACCAAACATATATTTCAACAAAAAAGTTAACTTTCAATCAAATAGTTGATTTTCAACCAAGTAATTAAATGTTTTAGCCAAAAAGGACAAGTTTTCTAAAAAACAGTTTAAGTTCTAAACCGAAAATATGAATTTTCAACTAAAATGATGACTCTTCAGGCGAAGAAATACTGTTTCAAAAAATAATTTAACTTTTACCCAAGTAGTTGAGTTACAACAAAAAAAGATTTTGATTTAAAATTAAAAAAAAAAAAACAGTTTTATTGAACCAAAAATTACGAATTTTCAACCAAATAGTTAAATCCTCAACCAAATTAGATTAATTTTCTAAAAAAAGTTCTTACTGAGAAGAATGTAGGTTTTGAAATTGATTTCCAGATAATTTTTCAGGTTTTTCCTGATTTCTAGATCAAATCGATATCCTGTACACTCGAACCTCGGTTTAAGACCACTGTCAGGGATTGCCGGCATATATCTTTGACTCTAAATCGAGGGAATCCAAAAAAATGAGTCAGGGCCGTGAGAGCCATTACTGTTGGGGTTTTATCCGTAGTAAAAAATATTTGTTTAATTTCGTTCATTTTTTTTTTAGTAAACATAATAATTTATACTTGTAGAAAAACTACCATATCAGCAAGCCGTTACACATAAAAATATTGTTTTTCTGCCCCTGTCTCTCGTTCTCCTAAACCATTTTATGAGAGCAGTTTCCAAAACCATATTATTACTTTTTTTGACGATTTTTTGTCCTCGTATTATTAATTTTTAACCTTATTGTTCTAA
>CAKNXH010061338.1:7876-36189 GCA_932178445.1 Andricus quercusramuli
AGGGGGTCGTGTGTAACCTAAGTTATTTCTGTGGCCAGTCATAGGGGTGCCTTCCCGCCCCCCATGACACGTTGGAATGGGTGCCGTGTGTGACCTAAGCAATTCTACACTTCGTACAGACATTTCCCTTCTTTTCTCCAAAACGGGCAGTCATAGGGTAAAAATATATTCAACATAAAATATGTATTTTCAAAAGATCTACAACTTTTGTTTGAAGCTTTTCCGTAAATTTTTATTATTTACTGAAATAAACGGAAAAACATGAAATTTTTATAGTTTTTTGGGGTTTTGACCTTGAAACTCAAATTTGCGGGTATTTTCACTATCATATTCGTCATCAGCACGCCAAAATACATAGGTATACGGAGTTTCAAATTAATCGGAGGTAAGCGCTTTTCGGAACTCCACCCAATAATTTTTACTTTTAAATATTTTTTTATTGCAATGGCCAACTCACATTTAAATAATTTAATATTTAAGTGTAAGGACAGCTATCATTACGAACAGCGGCCACTTGGATTCTTTAGTTCTATTCTTCATGAGAAATGTATCGAATTTTATATTAACAAGGATTGATGATAGCAGGGTGATGTACTCGCTTGTTTCATTGAGTGTCATTAGTTTTATTTATAATGTTTCAGATTGGGATCTTATTACAGCTTCATACTTATTTGACAAATTTGTATAAACATTCGATAGGGTAGTGGAATAGTTGAATGTACAATATTTCAATGTGCCAGAGTCTATCATGTATACTTCCTAGTTTGTTATTCACATATCATTTTCCTCGAGAAAACAATACACCATGTAAAAACAAATATTTTTTGACAGAGTACATGAATCATCCAAAGTCGGCTACGAAAATCGTTTGGTCAGCCAGTTTTTTCCCCTCAGGTCGGCTTGGCAATTCATGGAATTAATCACTCGTGCTATCTAGTGATGTTCTGAAAAATCATTTTTGTGCTGTTCATTCTGTGGATTTAAATACGCTGTCACAATATCCAAATGTCATTTTTTCGTTGCCGAATAAGGGATGACAGAAACATTAGGTGGGTAACCAAACATAAAACTTTACTAAGAAAGCGAATCCAGTCCCTCGGCCAGCGGTTAAAATTTTCAACGAGGCACTTTAAAATTTTAGTTTTTACGCAATACAAGGCTTAAGTCTTCATACAACAGTCAGTGTCTCCTTTCACACGAAGACTTCTATATAATTACCACATCAGGACTTTGACAGTAAAAATGAAGCTCACTGCTAACTGGTGAATTAAATATTTATACATTCGCTCCTATTTCAGATTTGTGGTTTATATCAAATAAAAGCAGATACTATAAATAGAATTTTTCCCCAAATTATGTGACATTAACCTCCTTATTATATATTCCTCGAAAAATTGCTGACGCGTGGACAACCACTGGTTCCACTGCCCTATAATTTACTAATTATAGATGAATTAAAATAATATGACTGCGCGTAAAATATTGCGGTATCATGCATACTAGAAACTTGCGGTAAAGACATGAGATTTCCAGCTGTAAAGAAACCCGCCGGACTCCAAATGGAATTAATGACACCTGCCCAAACATCTTGTAAAGAACCCGCCACGATCACGTCGGTTTCTGGACCTAGTGGTGCTGATGGGGCGGTTGGTACTGATGGGGCGGCTGGTGCTGATGGGGCGATCGGTGCTGACGGGAATGATGTGGCGGCTGGGGCTGCTGGTGATGATAGGGCGGCTTTTGTCGATGGGGCTGATGTGGCGGCTAGGGCTGCTGCTACTCATAGAGAGACTTGTGCTGATAATGTCGCTGGTGTTGATAGGGTCGCTTGTGCTGTGGCGGCTGGGGCGGCTTGTGCTCGGGCGGCTTGTGCTGAAGCGGCTTGGGCTGTGTCGCGCGAGGTTCATCGTGCTGATAGGGCTGATGTCGCGGCTTGGGCTGGAGCTGATGGTGCTGATGGTACTGATGGGACTAGTGTGACGGTTGGGGTCATTCGTGCTGATGGGGCCGATTGTGCTGATGAGACTGCTGGTTCTAATGGGGCTGCTGGCGCTGATGGGACGGGTTGTGCTGATGGAACTGATAGTGTGGCTTGGGCTGCCGAGGACCCCCTGGTTCTCAGAGTCAGAGTCGGAGCTGTAGCTGTCACACGGAAAAACAAGCATACGATGACCCACACCCATCAGCTTTTGAGATGCATAATTCATTTTCATTGTGCGTTCGTATAATATGTTAACTGCTACCACATCGCCATTTACATCATATAAAGGAGCAATCACACCTTTATTGTACCATCCAATTATTAAAATAGGACCCCTTGTTACCAGAAATGTATGTTCGTCCAAATGCATGGGATGACTATTATTAGTTATCCCATGTAGCAACGGCAATATTGGTGAAAGGTTTGGTGAATGTGGTACTATACTGGAAGTACGAAAAACTTGTGAATATGATGCAATTATTTCCTCATCGGTTCGTTGTGGCGATGCTAGCATTCCACTTCCGTGCGATCTTACTTCTATAAGAAAAAAGTAGAAAAGTGGATGAATTTTAACATTAAAATATCAATTAAAACTTTAAAATAGAAAAATAAATGTCCAAAAACATCATCAGAGCGTTTCAAAAACGTCCAATATCTGGCTTAATAACGTTCTGAAAACTTACTGTGATGCAAATATGCTTTCAGGTCTTTGGGACATTGGTCGTTTTTAGAACATTACACAGGCCGACAAAATTTGTAACCAAAGAACGGACTATGTGACCCCGAAGGATTCTGGTGTCTTAAAAACGAATCCGTTGTCTAAATTTTTCCTATACGTCAGGTTTTTTGAGATATCCTAACCTAAAAGTGCAAAAATGGTAATATTTTTGGCCAGCATATTTGAGGCAATATAACACGATAAGCAATTTTTTCTATAAACTGCTAATGCCATCGTTTAGAACTCCTTTTTATCTTCCATTTGCATTTTTGATAATCCAGGAACGATTTTTTTCTCCGAGATATCGTACATTAACCGTTTCAGTTTCTCTTCGCCTTCTTTGCTAGTTTTTCATTGTGGAACTGTAATGGTTAATGTGCGATATCTCGCAGAAAAAAATCGCTAGATAATATGGCTAGAAATAGCCATTTTCGCAACATTAGGTTAGGATATCTCTAAAACCTGACGTATACGAAACATTTTTAGGACGTTCTAATTATGTCTTTTTATTTTTTGTCTAATGGGTGGCAATCCTGATGGTATATCAACGCCTCTATTCAGTCTATCAGAATATTCTGCACCGTTCGTATAAATATCAGTCAATTCAATAAGATGAAATAATATTTTTTATGTATGACAAGCGTGACGTGTGTGAATTGACTCGTGCGTTAGAACTCTGATCATGCTTGAATTGGATGATATCAGATTATAATTGAAGTATATTAGTAGAATCTAGTCTAGCCTTTTAAAATATCGGAAGAGTTTGATTTTTTGTGAATTAGCGTCAGTTTATTCCATTGATTTTGAAATTGACAATACATTTTTCGCTTGCTGCCCTAGACCAACCGTCATTAATTCGCTAACATGTTTTGGTCCTTCAAGCCCGATTGTGGGTCCGCGGAACAGCATAGTTAGACATATGACCCACGGGATGAACTGACTTGTTAAATTGTTGCTGAGTACCACTGTACCCGAGACACATTCTTGGGGATTTGTTAGTTTATACTAAGTGGCACTTCTCCTAAGACACATTCTTGGAACTTATTAATTACTGGCTGCCAAGCCGCAGTCATCTCAGAACGCAGACTTGAGACTCGTTATTTTGCTTGCCGCCTTGTTGCATGCGCCTCGACTCAAGCCTGATACACTAACTGACAATGACAGTTTATATCTATTTATTTACTTTCTTTTTTTATTTTCAACTTTTTGTAAACTCTGAGTACCTTTCCCTCGGATCGTCGTATTTGATGAGAGCCTAGATTCTAGAGATTGAACACCCTATGCTAATTCTTGCTAGGTCTCACTAATTCTATTTGTGGTGAAATTCGATTCTGTGTTTATGATTTGGTACACCGTGCTGGGATTATGTTGTGAATAATGAACTTATACTTGTGACTAATTTTAATACTGACATAAGTTTCTCTACCGCAAATGCTTCAATATGTGCTTGTAAATATGAGTTCCGCATTAATAAATTCTGTTTCACAAAATCAAATTCAATTCCTACTCGATTGATCGACTGTGACGTTTTGAATAGCATTCATCGGAACTCAAAGGCCAAAAGCCATGTGAATCTGCTTGCGCACAGTGGAAAAGATAAATCTTGCCGATTTGGATGTAAAAAATATGAACGTAACTGATAAAATTCTGCAGAGAATTATCGAGCTCGACTTTTTATTTAGATTTTAATTTTTTTTAAATAAACAAATATGAAGAAAAAATACGCATTTTTTTCTCTTTTAGGCTATCGATGATCGTGATTAATAAGAATAAGTAATTCCATTAATGTTGTTCTGTCGGTATCTCGCTGTGCCGAATAAGTGTGTGCTGCATCACACACGTTTTCATATACGAAAACGTTTCTCCATCAAAATCAGTGCGAAAAATCGTGAACCACATATCGTTATCTAAGCCTTCTAGAGTGTTTCGAACGATGATCTAAAAAATCCATAAAATTGGTGCCTTTTCTGATTGAGTAAAGAGTGAAGATAGTACGAAAGGTTTATTCTGCCGAACACAACTCCTATTAATAAATTAATAGTGATTTTAAAAAATGATAAATTTTCATTGACTTTTCCTGCATCCGACGAACTCTAACATTTGATCAAATTGTTGAAAAACATTCGAAGTTTATAACATTCGAATAATAAAATGAAGAAAAATTCTCCTAAGATGATACATTATTCGGGCATTTAAGGACGGAAACATTATTCTTCTTCCGTATCAGTCCTTTCAATTGGAAGCTTCATAATAACATTCATGATTAGTTGATAAATTTTATGATTTGTATGAACAAATTTCATAAAAAAGAATGTTTTAGTCTCTCATTAATTTCTTTGTTTTATCAATGTTGAAGTTTCAGGATCGAGTAAAATTATATTTTTCTTTAACTTTTGACTATGATTCACTATTTGCGGATTAAAGGCAGCTTAAGAAGCGACCAATAAAATCGTCATACCTATCAGAGAATTCAACACTCAGAAAGTCAGAAATGTAGCAAAGAGGCGACTCATACAGATCCTGGACGCAAGATGTTGATTTCCACCGAGAGAACATACATATCTTACGTAACGGTTTTTCTTTTGATTATATCGTTGTGTCCTTTTTGACTCAACGGCAACTTTATTTTCAGCATTATTGAAACAAAAGAAAACAACGTTACAAAATATATGTACGACCCCTCATCCAAAAAAGGTGATTCTATTCGATCCTGAAGCTGAAGCCTTATTAAGAAAATGACATTAATAAGACAGACAAACTAAAGCGTCTAACGTTAAAAACAACTTTTTGTCGACTAATGCCTGAGTCATGCATTTGTTTATCAAATTTGTTTGCAAAAGTCATAACATTTATCAGCTAATTCTGCGAATGTTGATTAAATTATCATGTAGTTCTCAATGAAAAGGACTGAAGTTTAAACAATCTAATTTTTCCTTTGACAAATGTCGAAATAATACATTTGCTTATTCTAATTGTTTTAAAAAATTATACAATTTATAAACTAATTATGAATGTTACTTAAATTGTTTCCAATTAGAAGGACTGACATTGAAAAAACGAATTTTATTGTCGACAAATGCCTTCGGGTGAAATCGCTGAGACGACTAATGTTATCCTTAAGCAACTAATGAGGTTTCAATTCCCGGGCTCGGATTTGTATCACACGAAGGAGGGGGCGGCCCATGAGTCATACCCAGCAGGAGGACCAACTTTTGGAGCCAGAATGGAAGATTGGAAAGTAGCGAATCGTATTGCCACTCACTCAAAAATTAGATGGGTAGTTAAACAATTCAAACTACTTAAAGCTGCGATAGATGATATAATATTCCCTGCATTAATTGACTTAGGATTTCAGTCCTTGGCAATTCCATTGTGCAGCATCTTTCGGGAATGCTTAACAATGGGATAAACCCCTGTAGCATGGAGGAAGATTAAGTTAATGTCCATTCCATAGCCGGGTAAGGATGCCTACTATGAGGAAATCTCCTTTAGACCGATCAGTTTAACCTCGATCATGCTGAAAACACTAGAAAAATTGATGGACCTTTACTTGAAAAAGGAGATCCTAACAGAAAAACCTCTCGATAGGAATAAATTTGCCTCTCAAAAAGGTAGAACTACCGTACACACTCTCTGTGCGTTTCCCTAACGCATTTATAATTTATTATATAATACAATGTGGAAAGGTGAAGTAACAATTGCAGCATTCACAGGTATAGAGGAGGAATTAAATAATGCCCCAATTGAATCCATATACGGTTCTGCTGAGCTGCTCCAACAGGGAAGAGTTCTTTCACTCACCTAGTGGGGGCTTGTCATTGATGACCTGATTTGTGTTTTAAACGAATCGGCTTTTACATGTATTAAAATGTAATTGTTTAATATACAAGTAATGGAAACTACTGAAGCAATTATTTCATTGTCAAGAAAAATGATGAAAATATTAAGCACTGTTTCGTAAATATTGAATTTGAAATGTTTTTAAAATAGTAGGAGAGAAAACAATGAAGCCGGGTGATGTGAAGAAATTATGCTACATGAAATTTTATAAAATAAAAAAATCTATGCATGTGAATTTTGTAAAACAAACTACGTAGAAAATGTAACAAGATCATCAGAACATATAATTTCATATTTACAAGGTCCAGACGGAGTTTGACAATATGTGCAATTTATGCAAGATTGTGAAACACGAACAAATATTGAGAATGAACAAAAAAGTCCTGGCAAATAAGGAAAAAACAAATAGAACTTCATCAGTTCTTCCATCAGAAGAAAACTTGGTTGAAGTAAATCTCGATAAAATAATTTGCCCAGTTGATGAATGTGAAAAAGTAAGTTTACAAGGAATTCACTTTTGCAGAATATGCATGAAAATCGTAGCTAACATTTTTTTACAGATGCGCTTATGGGAAATATTAGCACGTGTCATGTACAGCACTCTTATACCGTTAAATTTTATCAAAAAGAAAGAATGTGTCACGTATTTGGAAACGTGAAATACAAGTTGTCGACCCCAACAGAATCTGAACTATCTCAAGGTTCATTAGAAGACGAATATACTATGACGAAAGTTTGATCCAGGAAAAAGTATCAAAGTGATTTGCTTACGGATGACAAATACATGGCAGGTTCGTTGATCCTAAATTGATTATACCAACGCTGTAACCATACTTTACAAGAATAGAAAATTTGCATTTCGAATACTTTCTTTTATTGCATTATATTTCCATATTTGCTCGAGACTAACAAAATTAGGTGGATATGTATGTGTCGTTTTTATTTCTAGAAATCCTTCTGAAACATCTGTGTACATGACATTACCAGATACAGTAATGCTGGAAATTGTCTCAACAAGCAATGATTCCTCACATCACATATTCTATGAATCGCTTAAGCAGAAATGATCTGAAGCGCAAATAGAAAAGTAATCAGGCATAATGGAGGACAGAACATTCGCAAACACAGAATGCTGGCGATCATTAATACATGATTTCCAATGTATTATATGAATCCGTCTTAGATCTTAGAAAGAACCTTTTTACAGTTTTTTCCAACTCCCAACATTTGTGTCTAGGAAACAAAAATTTGACAAGATCCTTGACTACATACAAAATAGTGAGAACTGAACTATAAAAATGCAAGCCTCCTGCGAAAAGATGAGTGGGATAACTCTGTTTCTGAAGCATACTGAGGACCCACAAATTAACACAAAAGAAATGGTGATAAGCTTGCAAAAACGTTGCAATTTATTGCTTTTTCCCACAAAACGCTTCTTGGGATATCAAAAATAGAAAAACAAATACATTTTGTCTTTCAAATATTTGTTTGGAATCTTATTTTTAATATTGTAATAAAAATATTCGTAACTCGCTCTTCAATAAAACTATTCGCCACTTTTTTCAGCACCAAAGTACCAATCAAATTCCAACCTAATCAGCCTCTCCATATCTCGGGAGCAAGTTTTTATTACTTTCAAAAAGTGAAATATAATACAGTTGCAATACAGAAGTAGATAACTAACAAAATAGGAATTTGTCAGAAGAGCGAAATAACAGTCTGCAAAATCAAAATCACTCTTCAAAAGATTTAAAAAAAGTTTACTCCCGAGCTGAAGTGTTTCTTAATTGAGACTAAAAAAGTATGATTAAAAAAAATGATCCAGTTTCGAGAAATAGAATGTGGAACTTTACAATCTCAAAGTGACAGGAACATAACATTGATGCGGATCACGATAAATAGTGCAATTTTCAGTTTAAACAAAAACTAAAAAATGACTCCCGAGATATTGAGTTGCTAAATTCCATGGGTTTTGAAATTTGTTTTTTGATATTTTCATTAGGTCGAATTTATTTTATTAAATAAATTAATGAAAAATTCGGACAGGACTGTGGGAAATATTGCTTTATTCTAAATCATAAAATTTTCAATAATTTATAGTCCCGGTTTTAATGTAAGTACATATACATATATCAGAATAATAAAATTTGTTATGCTTTAAAAGTTGAAAAAAAAATATTTTGAAAGTTTTACAATATTCATCAGAAATATGCATGTATATAGTTATTTTTGTTCCAACTTTCTTTCACTCATATTATTGCAGGACACCGATGACAACTTAAATTTGAGAGGTTAGTTTCCTTTGAAACGTTTAAAACATAACACTCGCACTTGTTTCTTGACATGCTTGCTTCAAAATTAATAAAAAATAATAATATCAAATTACGATTTGCCCTTATTAATTGGCTTGCAGCCTTTAAATTCAAATAAAAAAAAGCTATTTACGGCTTCTACGGTGAATACGCTAAATTTGGTCAGAAATGTGAGAAATTCGGTAATTTACTAGGTAAGGCGGGTCAGCGCCCATCTGTATATTTGGTTCATGTACTAAGAGGACAAATCAACTCTTGGACATGGAAAGAAGGCAGATTAATGTCGAAAGTAGGGATGCTTACTGGACTCTGCCGACTGAGAAAACACATGACCAACATGAGGATTAGATACAACCCTGGATGTATAAAGTGTGATTATCCTGAGGAGATAGCTCATCACATACTTTGTCAATGTAATGCACTGGCATGCCTCAGAAACGAATACCTGGGGGATTATTTTCTCGAACAAGAAGACTTTCATGGCGTCTCCTGCAACCCATTCCGTAAATGATAGGGTAAAACCCAGCCCTTCTACAAAAAAATGATTGGATCCGATTGCGAACGATTGAACAAAAATTTCAATCGTTCCCAATTGTGTTTCTTAATCGGGTCGCACAGATTCGGAACGATTGAGGCCGGCTATCGTTGCCTATCGTTCTCAATCGGGACTTGAGATAAAGTAAATCTGCCATTATGTTGGTGGCAGCACATTGATCTCGCGGGAATTATTTGAAAATGTGTATTCACTTTTTTTACATCTCTGTAAAAGATAACTTTTAAAAAGATGTACAATTGTTGAATAATTCCCTCGCGATCAAGGAGCAGCCATCAACATATTTTGAAATAACTTATTTTGTAGTAATTTTCATTAGATTATCATATTATTTGTCATTAACATGTTAATTTGTTTGATCTGGTTGCGGCTTTTTTTTTGGTTTTGATACCTAAGTATAATAATTAAACAGGTTATTAGAAGTTATTTTTCAAATAAATTAACAATATTATTTTATTTTCGTTTTGAAATTTAGGTTGCAAATTATATAAAAAACCCCTTAATCGGTGTAACGGGGTACCCGGGTATCCACCTCCCTTTTTTTAATTTTTTTAATTCTTAAGAAGAGAACTAACGTGCGGTAGCTGCTTGCCAAATATTTCTGTAGCACAGAACATCCCAAGTCATATTTCCCACCCCGTGATAATAATGTTAAAAAACCCCTAAGAGCAGTCCTACCACCTTTACCTGAACAAATCCGAAGACCTTCTACAGAAAACACTCAAAAAATTAAAAAATTTGAAGTAATCACCCAAATCACCTTCAGAAAACCCCAACTCATATTTCCAACCCCATGATAATATTAAACAACCCCCTAAGACCACCACTACTACTTTTACCTTAGCAAATCCCAAAAGCCTCTACTTAAAACACTCAAATAATTCAAATTTTTTTAATAATTACCCCAGTCAACTTCAGAAACCCACAAGTTATATTCTCCACCCTATGATAATATTGAAAAACCCCCTAACACCACCACTTCCACTTTTGCCTTAATAAATCCGAAGAGCATCCACGTAAAACACTCAACGAATTTCAAAATTTTAAATAATCACACAAGTTACCAGCAGAAAACTTCGAACTATATATCCAACACCATTATAATATTCAATAACCCCCTAAGACCACCCCTTCCACTTTTGATTCGATAAATCCTAAATGTCTTCACGTAAAAAAAATATATAAAAATATAAAAAAATTTGAAATAATCATCCAAGTCATCTTCAGAAAACCAAAAATTATATTTCCGACCCCATGATAATATTCAACAACCCCCTAAGACCACCATTACTACTTTTACCTTAGCAAATCCCACAAGCCTCAACGTAAAACACTCAAATAATTAAAAAAATTTTAATAATTACCCCAGGCAACTTCAGAAAACTACAAGTTATATTCTCAACCCTATGATAATATTCAACAACACCCTAGGACCACCCCTTCCACTTTTGCCTTAATAAATCCTAAGAGTATCCACGTAAAACACTCAACAAATTTCAAAATTTTAAATAATCACACAAGTTACCTTCAGAAAACTTCGAACTATATTTCCAGCCCCATTATAATATTCAATAGCCCCCTAAGACCATCCCTTCCACTTTTAATTCGATAAATCCTAATTGTCTCCACGTAAAGCACTAAAAAAATATTTGAAAAATTGAAATAATCATCCAAGTCACCTTCAGAAAACCAAAAACTACATTTCCAACCCCATAATAATATTTAACAGCCCCCTAAGACCACCAACACTTTTACCTGAACAAATCCGAAGACCCTCCACGTGAAAGGCTCAAAAAATTCAAAAGATCACTGAATCCAGGTTCAAAAAACACCAAATTATATTGTCAACTGCACGCGTTTTTAGTCGGTCTTTAGGGTTAGGTTTCCGATCGACGTCTCTATGCACTTACCCGATTGAGAACAATTCAAACGCTTGTCCCGATTGAAAACGATTGAGAACGATGAACAAAATTTTGTCCCTATTAATACCAATTCAAAACGATTCACCTGTTAATCGGTCTCAATCGGGTCCAATCATTTTTTTCTAGAAGGGAGGCTTTGCTCAATACGTCAAATTAGGCACACTACTCTTATCAGATCACTTGATTGAATTAAAAAAATGTGTTCGTGACTGATATATATCGGGACAGCCCCGTACAGCGAATATTCAAAAATTCAACTCTCACAAAAAAATGCCTTTGCCATATTGGGTTATAACCATCTTAAGCCTGCGACAAAAATGAGCTTCTTCATTTTTTCATAATAAATATTTACTTCATACTTAAGATTTAATGAATAGGTCTTTTCACCGTGTTTTGACGTTTCTGCTGCACTGTGCGTCGTCCAGCCCGTGCAGACATTTTGAAAGGGATCTAGTGGGGTTCTGACGAGTTTTCCCCATTTCTAATCGTGATCGAGTGGGGGTCCTGTCGGTAACATAAGCTTTGGCCACGAGGGCCCTACTAGACTTTCTAGTAGTGTTCTAGTAGGGGTCGCCCTTCCACGACCCTATAAAAAAGTGACCCTGAAAGGTTCCTATGGGGGTATTTGTTCACTTAAACTAGATTTGATTTACATTTTGTTGATTACAAATTATCTACTAATATGTAAATCTGATCTACTACAAGTAAGTCTCCAAACAATTCCAAACAATATGCATGCGTAAGACGAATGCCCTGTAAATCATATATGAAATTTCCACAATATGCCCGAATTTTTAATATTTGAATATTGTTTAAAACAGCCACACTCTGTAAACTTGCACACTTAATGCACGTAAAATTCATCGAAAAAAACTTTCAATAATACACTTTTGCACTGTATTTTCTAGAGAACATTGACGATTAGAGGTTGTGATTATAGTACTCCAGTACACAATTTCACTATTTTTCGACGTTCAAAAATGTGATGCCTTCACTTCCACAAACACATAATATATTTTCAAATTTGCGATTTGCATCCACACTCAAAACTTCAATAAATATATAGTCAAATGTTAAAGATTTTGATCTTTTATGGACATGTGATCATGTGGCAGGCTGGCAGGAAACTTGTGTCATCTCGTCAGATAATAATGTGCGTCGCCTGTGGCGCGCAGTAATCAGGCGGCAATTCAAAATACGCGTGTCGTTTAATATTGAAATACTTGCAGTTTTGGGGATAAGGAAATCTCCAATTTTTTAACTGACCTAGTATTTTTCCACACAAAAATTCTTAAGCATGAGATTACAAAATCATATATTCATTGTAACATTTTAAATTATTTTATTAAATTTGAACACCCAAAAAACATCAGAAGATTAATTTTCAGGAACATTTAGAGTGTAGAAAAATAATTTATATTTTTCTAAGGCCTTGTTAGAATATACGAAAGTTGTGTGCAAGAAATTAACAAATAGATGTAGAAAAAATGATAAACAACGTTGGTAGGCTATTATTGATCATATCTTTACATCATTTTTCGGAATGCATTTCATAATACACTTCAAATAAAAGTTAATCAATTCATAAATTAATAGATATTCCTTACTTATTCAAAGCTAGAAATTGCCCACTAGAGCCTGATAGGGCCCTCATCAGTTTTTTCTAGACTAAAAATTCTGGTCGGGGCTCCACCAGAACCCAACATCAAGTAGGGAAAGATAGGGAAATTTCTGCACGGGAGGATATAGATAGAAATATTGCTTAACCGTTGGAAAGCCTATTAAATTCTGCGCCAAATGAGCCCTAGTTAAAGTAATCTGGCCTTGTGGATATTGAATAAGCCAGTGATAAACGAGGATATTGTAGCCCTGTTCCCTCTTATATTTCCAATAAAAAATGAATTCAGGTGCATTATTCAAACAAAATACAAACTCTTATGGGTCAGACCGACGTGACGTACGCTCATATTTTTTCGGTATACGTACACTCAGAGAAATGTACTCTTGTGTCTCAACAGGAATCCTTTTGCAGCTAAAAATTTCCTTATGCTACTAACTTCACTAATCTTGCAGGCAAATAATTATGTTTGTGTAGAAATATATTCGCGTCGTTCAAAACAAATCAGGCAAGAGGACGATGCTGTTGTTTCAAGACAACTTTTTCTCTGAGTGTAGCCACCACGTTAAAAATAAGAAGACGGAAGAAAATACATGAGAAACACGGCAATTTATGACGTCTTATAGAATATCATTTGCCCTTGAGTGTGCAAATGATTTCAATTTTTCCTTTTTGAAATAAGAATTTGTAAATACGTTATGTTTGTGGAGTTGACGTGGTCTATTTGCAAGTTTCACAATACTGCCTTCTTATTGTTTCAATAAAGTTAAAAATGTTGCACAATATCGTTCTTTTTCCGGCAAGAAGGCTCCCATTGTAATACATTGAAGACAGATGAAGATTTACTAGTATAATGTGAACGCAAAAAGTATTCAATGCATACGAATTCTTTATTGTATATTTTTGTCTCAATCCATGAAATCAGATGTGCAATGTAAAATTTCAATAACTTTCAATTCAACAATTTAGACATTTTTCTTAATACTTTTCATCACATTCTAAAAGAATTAGAAACCATAATTCTCATTTCCATTCCATAAACGTACTTTTAAATATTTTTACTTAATAATTATTTAATCAGTTGGAAGAGACAAAATTCACGATTTTTGAATAATTCAAAAACTATGATTCATGTGCCATTCAATTTCTCAATTATTCTCAAAATAAAAATGTCTTAAATGTTGAATTATCTCGAAAAATCTATAACAGACAAGGCAAAAGTAAATTTTTTTTAGATATTCTACGGGGAGCAGTCTTCTCACTCCTTCAACTGTTGTTATGTATTGACTGTTTCTCTTGAGCAATAAATCGTCATGGCTGACAATAAAAACGTACACAACCATCCGTATTAATAAAAACGCAATTCACCATTGACGTCAATATTCATGTTGTTCGTTATTTTCCACAATAAGCACGCAACAACGGTACCTAACTTATATTGTTACGCTGTTATTAAGGACAGTAACAAATAACGTGAATATTGACTTTTGATATGTGCAGCTTTCCAAAAATTGACAAAACTGAACTCTTCACCATTTTTTTGTCAACCAACACTTAAAGTGCGTATAGGGCCAATACTACGCTAATGATCACCAAACATCCGATTTGGACAATTTTTAATTGAAAAAATTAAAGAAAAAAAGAAATGAATAAAATATATACTTTCATCGCAATGAGATTAGAAATATGCTTAATTATATATTTACCAGTAGAATTGAGGACAATGGCTAAAGCGAAAACCAGAGCACCAGTAATGATCCTCATTTTTTCTCATGAACAGAGAGAGTTGATTTTTCTCAAACTGTGTAACTATATTATGAATATTGATTACTCTAGAAGATGTCTCAGTATGTATAATTGTATATATACTAGTCGCTATCTCACTCGCGCTGATGAGTTATCGTACATATTTGTAAGCTGGATCAACAAGGAGAAACTTATTTTTCTGCGATATTTGAATTTCATAAATCTCTCTTTTCCCTTTGAAGTAGCATTTAAAGAAACTACAATGACCGTCAATATAATGTTGGAAGGCTTATTGCGTCATCAGTTATATTCCACTTATACGTGCCACTGGCTAAATAGCCGTAAAACCTTGTAAAAATGTCGCACAAAATGTTATCTACCTTCTTAATTCATAAATTAATCTTTCAGGCACCATTGAATTATTACGAAATGCTTTTCTCTGACGTTTCACGCGATTTTTATTGTAGTGTATGTAACTTTAACATGGGCGTAAAGCTCACGCTGCCCCCCCCCCCCCCCGCCCATACAAGTTTCGTAACAGTTAAATATTTTCAGATTCTCCTATAAAAAAGTATAATAGAAGATTAAGTATTTGGCCAATACTTTATTTTGAATTACTTGATAAATAGCTTTTGTATTAAATAAAGAACGAACACAAAAAATGAAAACAAAAAATCTTATAACTTTTGCTAATTACCAAAGGATGCTTTTTGTTCATAGACTTCATGGACACAGTACGTCTCAAATAGCAACAAAAAGATTAATTTTTCATTTCTGAAAAAAAAATCTCGAAAAATATCGTGTCGTAATGAGTTTCATGGGATAGAAAGATTTTTTCAAAAAAGGAATGGAACATAGTATATTGAAGATCAATACAAATATACAACATATCCAGAGCCGAAGGAGCTACTATTTTCGGGGCGTGGGATTGACTTTAACCGGTCGTGGTGGCGGAAGAGGTTGGGGGCAATGAAAATAATTTGTCATTTTTCCGAAGTTTATCTTATATTTCAATGGGAATTGTAAAATTACACGAATATGTGTATATAAATAATAATTTCTATTATATTTTAATCAATATTTGTACATTACATGAATATATCAGGGTATTATCACAGTGCTGTCAACCAGGGTAATTATGGATGAAATAGGTTTTAATTTTTCTTGGCGGTTACAGTGAACTTTTTGAAACTTTGCACCAGATTAATTTGTACCGTCAAGTGTGCTCTACGCTGGACTATAAGTGTGAAGCTCTGATATTCACCAAGCCGTCAGGAAAAATTCAGAAAGTGGCAACTATCGAATTACGAATTCAACAAAATCTCAAGAACTTATACTTGCATCTTTTATAATCGAAAATGAATATAAAAAATATTCAAAGGGGGCGTAGAGCAAGTTCGTACGAAAGTATAAGAACTGAGGTAACTTTTCAAGAGCATATGGCAGTCTATCATGTGACCAGTTATTAAATGTTATTATATTTGGTGGCTTTATAATTAGTTAAATTAATATATTGTGCTCAAATTTAGAGAAATGGTTCAAAATATATAGGGACACGTCTGTCTGGCCCACTTGAGTTTTTATTCTGGTTAAATAATGCAATTTCAATAATTCTATTTTAGCTAGGGCTCTAAAGCCCTGTTCTCAGTAATATTCTAAATCAAACAAAATATGAAATTGCACTATTCAAACAAAATAAAAATTATTCAGACAGATGTGTCCTTACATATTTTGAACCATTTCCTAAAATTTACAAAATGTTTACATTTTTCAAATTACAAAGCAGCCGAATATAAACCATGTATTTGGTTACTTGACAGATTGTCACATGCCCTTAATCACCAGTTTTTTCGTGTTATAGCAAAAACTGAGATGCCGTATTTTTGGGGGAAATTGTGGCTCCAACCAAAAACATTGAATTGTGGAATAAAATATGATACTTAGTAGTTAGTTACTTTGTAATGTGAGCGGGGGAGCCCGTGAGACCGCCCCCCCTCCCCGGCGTTCAAAATATCCTATAAACAGGCCTGGAATGGCCATCTGGAATTTGGGAGATTTCCCGGTGGGCCGCGAGCCTTGAGGACCACCGAGGACATACCAAAAAACAAGAGTGCGGACGATATCGTTTTTTCTCTTTCTACTAGTTACGTCGGCGCCAGTGCGCGCGCGCCGGAAAGAAGCGCTACATACATCATATATAGTTAAAAGTTTGTCATAAGGACAACTGCAGGATTTCGCTGGGAGCGGGTAATAATCTGAAAAATTGCACCCCCTCCCAGCGAAATCGCGGTAAAATATCAGCTGTAAGCACGTCTCACGACCGTGAGATAGGCGGTTACAGTCTGCGATGAATTCAATATGATGATCCGGCAAAAGTCTCGTGCACCCTGAGGACACGGAGCGACCCAAGGGTGACCGACTGCTGCATTTTCCCCGCAAGTGTCTCAGGCTTTTGTTGACACACAGGGATGCTTTTCAGGCTATGAACCAATGAAACTTTGGCACCTCCAAGAGCACCGATGATTAAGACGATTAGATTAACAGAATATTCCGGGAATAACCGTCGCAACTCCCTTATAAGATCTTCATTCCTCTCTTTCTTCTCTTTCTACTTGGCCGTGACGTTTTTGTCAGCTGGTGCCGAAAATTCGATAACGAACATGGTTCGTTTCTCGAAGTCAAGGAAAACTATGTCAGACCTCGAGTGCTTAACAGAAACAATTGTCGAGAATATGAAGTTCCAGTATACGCGGCACTTCTCACTTTCGACAATTGACTCTATTTCTCTAGGAGCGTTTAGCGGAGAGGTATTTGGGCTAATGCCGTAAGAGTGACGGAGATGGTAATAAAGCACTCTTAGTTTCGCATTGTGCCTTTGGATGTAGGTCGTTCCCGCATAAGTTGGACAACTAGATAGTATGTGTCCTAGATGCTCGGGGTGTGTATGGCACGCTTCTGCAGCTGCCATCGGGAATGTCTTGGCTCAAAATGT
The DNA here is from genome assembly GCA_932178445.1 of Andricus quercusramuli. Taxonomy (NCBI): domain Eukaryota; kingdom Metazoa; phylum Arthropoda; class Insecta; order Hymenoptera; family Cynipidae; genus Andricus; species Andricus quercusramuli. The sequence goes on from CAKNXH010061338.1 coordinate 25,559, forward strand.
GGCGACGGTATGCTAGAGTGGAAATGACACCGTCTTGACATGCCAAGATGTAGCCCTCCGTGGCCGACTTCAATCCGGGTGATCTAAGGAAAGCAAACATCAGCTCACACGACATTGACTGATCTTCCACATTTCTGTGGAAGATGCCTTGCATCCTCTTGTGGAAGAGCTGTTCGCGCAATTTTTTCTCCTGTGCTTTCCTAATCCGGGCCTTCAGGAGTGAGTATTCAAGATGGATAATATTTGATGCATTTTGCTCACCCCTGATATTAAAGTCAAGGCCGAGAGTTTCAGCTGCCCCCTCCACTGCTTTGTACAGAAACGTTCCTTTGCCCACTTCTTCGTGTTTCCTGACAATTTTTTTTGCGTCCATATGTGCTGTACTCAGAAAAATCCTGTTGTGAAGACATTCAAGATTCATTATTCCGCGACCACCTTGACGGTGTGAGATGTAAAGTCGTGGAACAGAAGACTTAAGTTGCATGCTTTTGTTCATGTGCATAACCTTTCGCGAACCGATATTGAGGGATCTGAGCTCATCCTTCGTCCATGGAACTACTCCAAATGAATAGAGTACTACGGGGACAGCAAGCGTGTTCGTTGCAGATACTTTGTTCTTCGCCGACAGTTCGAAAGACCATATCCGTCGGATGAGACGTTTGTATCTGCATCGGAGAGTATCCTTTATAGATGTTACGTCCTGATGCTTTCCACGTCAAAAAAATCAATCTTGGCAGCCATCTTATCGATTTTAATGAAACGCAGTGTTGTTGTGGTACTTTATGGGTAATGCTTTTTGGCAGAAGGATTTTCAAAAATTTTGAAAATTCTGGGCGTGACGCCATTTTGAAATTTGGGGTGGTTTTTTTTTAAATTGTAATATTTCCGACAATTTTTTTCGGATTCCAATGAAACTTATAGGCACTTTGTAAAACAAGATGCTGTTTTATATAAAATATGAAACAAAAAAAAATTTCAAAATTTTCACAAAAAAAAACTCAAAAAAATTGTTTGATTCCATTTTTGACAAATTTTGCTATTTTTGATTTTTGATTTTTTTTTGAGAATAATATTCCTTGTTCTTTTATCTTTCATTTAAAAAAAAAAAACTTGACGGACACTCATCTGGTTCGCGAGTTATGAATATTTAAAGAACGACATTCCAGTCGAATGCTTGAGCTACGCAGCAGCTAGGCGGGTAGTGCAGACATTGTCATTACACAATGTACCGTTGAAACGCTGCAGTCTCAAGCATTCCTGTTTACTTAGTTATTTTTCTCTCTCGCTTAGAATATTTTCGCTTAGGAGCAGATTTTTGTGTCTGAAATATTTTTGATGTTGTGTCAGGAGCAGCAGAATATATTTTGCAACGGATTTGATGGCTATTGATCGGTATGAAGGAATGAAATCCTCTCGTACCATCAATTGTCTGAGCTTTCAGAAAACGATCGCTAAGGAATTTCGCATGATTTTCATATTCGCTTGTGGCACAAAAAATGAATTTCACTTTTGGCATAGCGCTGATGGCCCAATCGTACAACAAGGATGCCGTCGTAATCTGATTATCTAGTGGTCTTCGCAGACTCGCTGCTGTAGCTTCGCGCTTTAGTGTTCCAGATAATTCGTCACAAGGCCCTTTTCCATGAGAAGTGGCATAAAAATGCCATTCTCCTTTGATTTTGAAGTCTTCTTCGAAGTGCGCAAGATTAAGAAAATTAAATTTATTCTTATATTGCGAACCAGCTCCATCGGTGAAATGTATTAACTTTTCTACGTAATATCGACTTTTTATTTCTGTGATCACTTTCTTTGAAAACAAATTAACGGCAGTTGCATCGTGGTGAAGGCAATCCGAAATAATCATGAAACTGTCGTGCACTACTTCCCCATTTTCTTTATGGTAAACAACAAAGGGGTGGATCGTTACTTGTGTCTGACACCAGTAGTGATTTTGGATGGCGTCCTGAATTACATTAGTAAAATTTTCACCAAAATCGCATAAAACCAAAAACACTCCTGCTTGAAGGGATTGTTTGGTATCATCAATATATTTACCTTGAACCTTCGCTAGGAAATCATGTTTCAACAGATCAGGTAAATCTTTTGTAATTACATGAATGTATTCGTCGCCGGAGTTTACAATAGTTTCTAACATTGAGCGATCTGTGTTTGTCCATCGTTTGTACGTGACATTATCAATGCAATTTTTGTCAAATAATTCATGTAACTTTTCTGTTACTATTATTATACCAGGGCAATTTTGGCAATAATTGAAAAAGCAATCAGGTTTTGGGTTCTCGCATACCATGGTGCCTAAAATGTCTTTATACGATCCGAGAAAATCATTTCCAGGTTGTGCATCTGCAAGCTCTTTCAGTCGTGCTCCAGCTATCATCAGTTTCATATTTTGATGAATTTTACACACACAAACTGAATGTGTTCCATTACCGCCCGCCAGAATGCATTCCTTTGGTCTTAATCCCGCGAATTTTGAAAACCCAACCTTACAGTCAGGATATCTCTCTTTATAAGCTACGTATAACTCCTTCAAATTTCCCAAGAGTAGTCGTTTCTGTTCATGTACTCGAACTCCATTCTTCTTTACTGAAACGTAATCATTTTTTCCAGGCATTTGCCGACTAAAATCGCTGTGGCGATAAAAATTATGAACAAGCGTTTCTGCCTCTTCAGATAGTCTTTTTCCAAGTTTAGGATTAGGAGATGAACCGATTCCATGTTCGGTGTGAATGACTTTTGCCAAACGAGCCATATTATAAGGAACACTAAACGTGTGTTGTATACGCCGAATTTCCCAACTTCTTGGCAACATCGTTAAGAACTGAACTTTTTCTGATTTTTTTGTTGTTTTAGAGATTTTTTCTTTCAACTCCTCAACGAGTTCATTTATTTCATTCTCGTTTTTGTTTACAACTTCAAATATTTTCTGCAGCTCAAAGTCTATAGCTTCCCTTATTTCTTGTACCTTTCGTTTTTGGGCTTTTATTGATCTTCGATCCTTCCGATTTTCGATTGGGGGAATTTGCAAAATTTCAAGTATTTTGTTGAGCTTTATTATTAATTTTTCATCCTCGGAATTCAGATACAAGTCTTCCACTTCTCCAGAAACCACGCCTTCTACTTCATTTTATGATTCATTGCTGAGGTAATTTTCATTCTGATCTACTGGAGGAAGATCATCAATACGGTTCGGTAAAGAAGAAGGGGGTGGTGCAGAGTTTCCTAAAACAGCTTTTACATTGTGATTGGTTTTTGGGGGATGAAGACGACATGAATTGCATATAAGCTGCCCCTCTGTATAGCTCTCCAGCGCAAATGTGTCGTATAGCGCTTCTGTCAACGAGCTCAGGATCTTCGGGGCTGCCATTAAGTTTTCCTTTCTTCAAATTGACCTTGGCGCATTTCTCCTACCCGACCTCCATTCCAATCTCTTGAGTTTACTCTTCGAGCATTTTTAGAGCTAGATGTAGTTTCTTTTGTTTTCTAGCGTAGATCTTAAGATCATACATGTAAAATACATGAGTGACCTTATGCTTTTGGTTTCCAGGTTCGCCGCAGAGGTACCCTTCGGAACGGTCAAGTGCGAGAGATAGTGGCAATAATGTGAGGCAAAAGAGGAGAGGGCTCATGGTGTCGCCCTGAAACACACCTCTCTGAAGATGATACTGTTAGTAATCACACGATTTTTTCCAGATGAGATAGTAAATCTGGTTTTCCAAAGCGGCATTAATCTCTCTATGCACCTCACGATGTGTGGATGAACCTTCAAGCTTTTCAACAGACAGATGATAAGTCTATGGGAGGTTGAATCGAAAGCTTTCGGTAATCAATCCAGGCCATCGATAGAAATCGCTGATAGGATGCTGCGTCTTTACAGACACATCTATCGATGAGAAAGTTCTCCCAACATCCTGCTACGCCTTTCTTTGAGCCGCGTTGTTCATATATCTCTCGCCACACAGGACCAATTGTCTGAACTCCGGAATAGGCTCTTCCGACTTTAGATATAAGGTGAAAATTCTCGCCAGATGCTGGTGGGTTGAAGGAAACTTCTTCCACCAGAAGGTCTTGATACCATCTGGTCCCAGAGCGGAATAGTTCTTCATGCCTCTTAATACGTTTTCCACTTCCTCGGTAGTGATAGGTGGGCATTCCTCCTTAGGTATTTTGAGGATATTGCACAGCTCCTTGAAGCTATTTATGTTCTTTGAATCTTCTTTAAGTGGATGTTGAACTTCGTAGACTTCTCTCCAAATGCTACGACCTCCTCTGGGTTGGGTGGATGGTCGACAGTAACTGGAGGGTCCGGAAAGAGTTTAGATGGGTCAGATAAAAACTGTTGATTTTCTCTGACCCACATCTCTCTCCGCTCTAGACTTCTTCTAGCGTTAGACAGTACTCGTAATCTGTTAACAATATGCTGCCTGATGGTCAGTAGCTTTGACTTGTTGATTGCGTGATAATGGATCCGCAGTTCGCGCGCCAACTTTCGAACCTTGGCAGTGAAAGTCCTGCCAGATGTTATTTAGTAAATCACACACTGTATGCGGGATGCGTACTGTCTTGCCCAGCCTACCTTTGTGCTGAGTTGCTGTATTCATCTTTTGCTCTTATGATCAACCGTTGGTTTTTTTTTACGATTTGCATCTGCCAAAGCTCTCGCTGCATTGTACATTTCACAATTTATGGTCCAGAGGTCGGATTCTTCGGAAAAATCTCCACGCACCTCGTCATCCAGTTCAGCCAGTTCAGGCTTGGAAGAAACCTGAATGTTGATGTTTTTCCGGGTCCTGAAGCATCGTTCTTCCTCTATTGGATGCCTGTTCACGGTTGGTCTCAGTGTCGCTTCCCTGTCTCTGTTGCCGGCTTGTTCTGGCTGCGGTTGAGTAGGCGCTCCGCTTATATAACCTCTTTTCCCGTGGTCCTCGACACGGTTTCGCAGACGTTTTTTCGAAAAATCCGAGAGCTCTGGGTGTTTCTCGCACCACAGAGTATGCAGTCGCGCCATGTAACCTTTTCGTTCAGGGGCCATACTGGTATCATAGCTCTTCACCAGGTCGTCCCTGAGTTGATCCGTCCACTCAAAAGTAAAGAGATTCTGCCAGTCAATTGCATTGACTCTGTCTTGATTGGCTCACCCAACTCTAGGGTAGTCGGCATTGTTGTCCGACCCATTGTCGGGAGCCCTGCGCGTTCGATTGTTTTGAACCGCACTTACTACGAATATGTTTGTTGTTGTCCTTGTTGTTCCCACGAGCAGCTAGGAAAATGGTTCATCCATCTTTGTAGAGCCCTGCGTGCAAGGATAAGGCTGGTACTCTGAGAGGTCGTTCGGTATCCCAGGTCACCGTTTAAGACACCTCACCCAGGTGCCATGCAGCTTTCGGCACGGTTGTTACGCCTTCGCTTAGGGGTTATTCCTTCGGGACCTTCCCTGGACAATTGTCCGCGACTGCTTAACAATTATTGTAACCATATTCAGCAGAAACCCTTGGTACAGGGACCCTCTATGACAAAGCCACCGAACGCGTCCTCGGGTTGCGGATAGAGGGTCCCTGTACCAAGTGTTTCTATTGAATATGGTTACAATAATTGATAAGTAGTCCCGAACGAATAACCCCCAGGCGATGGTGTAACAACTGTGCCGAAAGCTGAATGGCACCTGGGTGAGGTGTCTCAAACGGTGACTCTGGGATACCGGGCGACCTCTCGGAGTATACAGTCTTATCCTTGCACGCGGGGCTCTACAAGGATGGACGAACCCTTTCCCTAGCTGCTCGTGGGAACAACGATGAAACCACCAAAGCACCAAAAAGTTGTAGATGCGGTTAAAAACAATCGAACGCGCAGAGCACCCGACGATGGGTCGGCAAGCAATGCCGATCATCCTAGTGTTCGGGGTGCTGAAAATAATTTAAATGGAAACACGACGACGAACCGGCGAAACTCCCACATTGAGTTAACGGATCAACTCAGGGATGGCGTGCTAGATTGCTACGATTCCAGCATTATCCCTGTTCACGGAGGCTTTACAGCGCGTATGCACACTCTGTGGCGCCATAAATATCCACAGCTTCAGCACGTTTCGCATCAGTCTTTGCGAAATCAAGTCGACAACCTCCGGGAAAATAGATATGTACGCGGAGCGCTTCCCCGACCGCTGTATAATCAAGTTGCAGACGAAGATGAGGAAGCGACATCAAGACCACCCGCAGAAAGCAGGCACCTTCTGAAAGATGATCGCAATTTCAGTACAAGGAGGAACATTAACATGCAAGTTCCTCCTAAGCCCCAAGATGTGGCCTAAATGGATGCCTCCGTTCGTGGAGATATTTCGCAAGAGTCCAACCTCTGGACCATCAATTGCTCAGTTTATGGTGCTGTGAGAGCTTTGGCTGATTCAAATCGAAGGCTTAAACTGACGATGGATCAGAAGACCAAAAGACGCTGGCATCAACTGAACAAGAAGATTGAATGGACAAGACAGAATGCGTCCCGTGTTCAATGTGTCATTGACAACATAACATGGGGTAGACCGCTCACGGAAAGAGTTCGAAAGTTCGCCCAGGAACTAAGGATCTTGAATCACACGCTAAACAAGTCAAAGCTGCTGACAATCAAGCAGCATATTGTTGACAAGATGCGGCTGATATCTGACGCAAGGAGAAGAATGCAGAAGAGGCGCCTCTTCAGCGATCACCCTGTTTCTGTCAAAAATACACCCAAGCCCAAGGAGGTAGAGACTTTTTGGAGAAAGGTATACAAGATCCCGAAAATACTAGAGTTGACAGAAGATACTGACAATATCATCCTCTTTAAGGGGTTTTGTGACAACTTAATAAAATCTGAGGAGGAATGTCCATCAAGCACTGCCGATGAGGTGAAAAAACCACTTAGAGGCACGAAGAACTTTTCCCCTGCTGTACCAGATTGTATCAAGAGCTTCTGGTGAAAGAAGTTCACTTTTACACACTAACATTTGGCCGGCATATTCACCTTATATTTAAAGTCGGAGACGCCCATTCCACAGTGGCTGGTGTTAAGAGGCGCTATACTTCTGGAGAAAAAAGGCAACTTGTGTAACCCAGAGAATTACGGGCCAATAGCTTGTTTGAAGACACTGTATAAGATCTTTACAGCTGTCCTAAACCACAAGATTGTTTGACGAATTGAGCCTGTATGGCGAGAGATGTACGAACAACGTGGCTCGAAAAAAGGTGTAACAGGCTGTCGAGAGAACCTGCTAATTGACAGGTGTGTCTGTGAAGACGCTGCAGCCCATCAGCGCACCCTGTCAATGGCCTGGATTTACTACCTGAAAGCTTTTGATTCAACCTCTCATAGACTCATCATCTGTCTGTTGGAAAGTTTTAAGGTACATTCACACATAGTGAGATGCATAGAGAGATGGATGCCTCTTTGAAAAACTAGATTTACTATCTCATCTAGAAATTATCTTGTGACAACAAACAACGTCACCTTCCAGAGGGGTGTCTTTCAAGGTGATACCATGAGCCCTTTGCTCTTTTGCATCACACTTCTTCCCCTATCTTTAACACTGCGAAATTCTCCTGGATACCTCTGTGGCGACACTAATCAGCGCGAGCATGAGTTCAATCATATATTTTATATGGATGACCTAAAGATCTATGCCTCTGGTGAAAGCAAACTTCAAACTGCTATAAATATCGTCAAGAACTACACAGGAGAGATTGGGCTGGACTCTGGTTTGGACAAGTGTGCCAAAATTAATCTGAAAAAAGGAAAGATTACTGGCATTTCCAAGGACCCCGAGCTTGTGGATATAAGTTTTATTAGACATACTAATACTGGAGAGACCTATACATACCTGGGCGTGCCTCAAAGCCGCATTCAGGACGTAACGTCAGTGAAGGAGTCTCTCCGGAGCAGATACAAGCATCTTCTTCGACAGATTTGGTCTTCCAATCTGTCGGCGTTGAACAAGCTATCTACGACTAATATGCTTGCCGTCCCGGTTGTACTTTACTCGTTTGGGGTGGCTCAATGGATGAAGAACGAGCTCAGGGCCCTTGATGTCACCACAAGTAAGACCATGCATATGCATAAAAGCTTGCACATCAATTCTTCAGTTCCGCGATTATACATTTTATTCCGTCAAGGCGGACGCGGACTTCTGAATCTCCAGTGTCTTCATTCACGCATTGTTCTAAGTAGAGCTTACATCGTTGCGAATGGCAAAAATCCTCTTCTAAATATGGTCAAGAACCACGAGATGATTGACGAAGGAGTGTTCCTTTACGAAGCCGCGGAGCAAGCGGCCGAGACCCTTGGCCTGAATTTTAACATCAGAAGTGAGGAAAGTGCATTACTCCATCTAGATGCTTCACTTATAAAAGCCGAAGTGAAGAAAGCAGAGGTTGGAAAATTTCACCAGCAGCTTCTCGACAAGAAAATGCACGGAAACTTTCACAGAAATGTAGAAAAACAGTCCTTGTCGAAGGAGCAAACTTTTGCTCTCCTCAAAACATCAGGGCTTGATTTAGGTACAGATGGTTTTATTTTCGCATGCCAGGACGGTGTCATTTCCACCTTAGCATACCGTGACCGCATTTTATGTCAACAAGTTCCCAGTGATAGGTGCAGAGCATGTCATACACACATTGAGTACCTATAACACATACTATCGGAGTGTCCGACCCACGCAGGAACGACATATATCTATAGACATAATGCGGCCCTAAGAGTGCTTTATTACCATCTTTGTCGCTCTTACGGCGTTGGGCGCGACCCTGCCCTGCCGAACGCTCTAAGGGATATAGAGTCAATTTTCCGAAACGAGAAGTGCCAAATTTTCTGAAACTACGATTTTCGGCCAGCAGTCTCCGTTACGTACTCGAGGCCTGACATTGTTCTCCAAGACTTCGAGAAACGAACAATATTCGTGATCGAATTCTTGGCTCCATCAGAATACGACATCACCGCAAAGGAGAAAGAAAAGGAGGAGAGGTATCAAGACTTTGGAAGAGAGCTGCAACGACTGTACCCAAAATATTTGGTACAAGTAATTGTCCTTGTGATAGGTGATGTCGGAGGTGCGAAATTATCAATATTCGTAACCTTAAAGCCATACCTGCGTGCCAAAAATATGCCAATGCACTTGCGAGATGGATGCAGAAATCTGTCATCCTTGGTCGCTTCGTGTCCTCAAGACACACAAGGGTTTCGCCAGCCTGTCGTTCTGATTTCGTCGTGCCGCGTGATAACCCATCTCACGGTTGTGAGATGTGGCCATAAGTGTCCATAAAAAATGATTTACCGCGTTTCTATTGGTCTTCTGACCAGAGGACTCTCACGCGGTGCGCAATATAGGAGTACAGTCGAAGCTATCAATAAGGCTCGAGCTCGCCCAGACGCTTCCACCACTTTCACGCAAAATTCGAAATTCCAGTCAGCCGCTACCAATAGTGCCGCCGTAGAAATCGCAATTTTTATGGTTTTTAGGACGGTTTATTTCATTTTATTTATTTATTGCATATCATCCAAATATATGAAATATTAATTGTGATATTTTCATATTTTTTAATATTTTTCAATATTATAAAATTCATATTATAAAAGTATAAAAGTCTGAGAGTGGGGAAGCATCTCGATGAGCCCGAGCAAGGGTCAAGGCAAGCGGTCTTATTCGTAGCAGCCTTATTGATAAATTCGACTATACTTATTACATATATGGCAGAACCCCGCGTTCACTGCATTCCGCTTTCTTCGCTTGTATCGAGTGCCCCTAAAAAAGTGAATAAAGTGACATTAGACATTGTCGTCGTGCAGTTTTTTTAAAACATTGAAAGTTTCATGAAACAATGAATCGTTTCATGGGACCAATGTTTCTGAAACGCTTGAAAGTTTCACAAACACGTATGCGCTTACGAACTCATGTCAGGTTGAGGTTAGGTCATTTAACACAGTTAACGGAAACAAACGTTCAAACTAGATTAAAACTTTCTGAAGCAAATATGTATTTCTATATCAAATATTTGTTTCAAATATTGAGAGATATAGCACTGATAAAAATTAAAACATGTTTTCAAAAGAAAACAATTCATAAAAATAAGCCTGATAGTTTCATGAAATGAGCAGAATGTTATTTTATTCATTTCCATTCGAAGTTTACACATTTTTAATGAAGTCGATTTAAAAATGAAACATTCTAAAAATTAGATATATATTTAATACAAAATTTTCTTTCATTTTAATCAAATCCATTTTCAAATATTTTAAATGAAATATTTAAAAAATTACATGTTATTAACAATCAACACGTGATTATTAACTGGAGTGTTTCCACTTATCTCTTTAGCATACAAATATATGTTGACTCTTTCGTTCACCCAAGTAGCTTGTGAAAGATCATTTAGCTTGTTGAAATTCATTAAAAATCGCTTGAGGAGTTCTATGAGTCAAGAAAAACTAGAAGCTTTTATGCTTATGGCAAGAAAAAACGATATTTTACTGAAAATCTAATTAGAAATGATAATTAATGAGCTCGCAGAAAAGAGTGCAGTGTATACAAAATTACTTTCATACTAAAATTTCTATTTTATAATAAATCTTATTCTTACCTATATTTTTAT
>CAKNXH010061338.1:46189-113227 GCA_932178445.1 Andricus quercusramuli
AATCAACAATCAATATATCTGTCATGTCTGAGAGCCTGAAAGCGAAGCCAACAACAGAAAACAACTTAACAAAATGCACAATCCGTCATGGAAAGTAAGTTGGCCATGCTTTACGTTCATGCTCCCCCCCGCTAACCCATCATCCGGCTCGAAGGACCAAAAATGTTCATTGTTTAATGACGGACTGGCGTGGGGCAGCGAGGGGATCACACCGAGTCATGTCAAAGTTGACCAACAAGCCACCACAATATGTATCTCCATGATTATGAAAGAATCCAAATACCTTGTATCGAATTCAATCCAAATCTATGAGTCCCCGAGTCTATCCAGCAGAACACTCCTTCTGGATCCAAAAAAGGTTTGGGTTTTTGGTGAACATTGGCACAGATGTAGCCTCCGGAAGCTACGACCACGATCGTTCGACGAACGATCGATCCCGACGCAACCGGAGGTAATACGTCATCCGACTCGTCACTTCCCACGACACCAGAAGATGAACGAGTCGGGAATCACCGAACCCGTCGCTAACAAATGAGAGGAAAAGAAAACACTAAACCCAAATCAAAAGGACTCAGATACCTGACTTGACTAGCAGGAGCACACTTGAGTTTCTTTGTCGTTGCGACAACCGACCGGGGCCGCACTCGCCGACACCTGACTGGGAACTTGGCTGAAGTGCTTGGCAACAATGATGTGCGTGACCTGTGGTTCAGCAGAAGAAAAACATGTCCACTCCTAGCCACGACCTCCTCTGGTTTCGGCTGGTGATAGACAGTAACTGGAGGGTGCGTCAAGATGTGTTAGAGAAAAACTGTTCATTTTCTCTGACCTACGTCTGCCCCTGCTCTAGACTCCTCCTAGCCTCAGATAGTACCTGTATTGTCAGCAATATGCTGCCTGATGGTCAGCAGCTTTGACTTGTTAAGACCCTGTTAGTGAACTCCCTGTCAGATGTAATGTAGTCAATCAGACACTGAATCCAGAGCGCGTTCTGTTTTGCCCAGTCTATCTTTGTGCTGCGTTGATGCATGCGTCTTTTTGTCTTATGATCAGCCTCTGGTTTTGTTTATTGCTTTGCATCCGCCAAAGTTATCGCTGCATCATACACACCACAACTGATTTCACAGAGTTCGGATTCTCTGGAGAAATCTCCACGAAGCGCGTCATCCAGTTCAGCCAGATAATTGGGCCTTCTCCTCGTCCTAAAGCATCGCTCTTGCTCTATTGGATGCCTGCCCGCGGTTGGTCTGAGTGTCGCCTCTTTTTTACTGTTGCCGGCTTGTTCTGTCTGCGGTAGAGTAGGCGCTCCACTTATATATTCCCTTTTATGAAGGTCATCAGCTGTGAAAAGGTTTCATCCGCCCTCACAGTGCCCCACATACGAGGGTAATATTTGGAACGGTTGATTACGTCTTGACTTGGGGATTTCTTCTTCGAGATCATCCATGGACCACTGTCCGCGATTGATATTCAGTTTGCAGCCATATTCAGCAGTAACCCTCTGTACACAGACTCTCCATCCGCAACCCGAGGATGCGTCCGGTAGCCTGGTCAAAGGCTTTCTGTTTCAGCTCATAAAGAAACCAGACAGAAATAGATATATAATTGAATAACAGGTTGAATAACCACCGCAAGGTACCACTGGGAGCAACTGCAATCTATGAAAATGACACTAGACCCCCTTTTGAACACGAATATCTCCTCAACTATAACCGGCCATAAGGGCCCTTTTCATGCCGACGCCCACATATATATTATATAAATGCCTTTGAGGAAAATTTTGAATCACTTCGGTCCGACTAATAGTGAGTTACTTACTGTATTCTTTCTTGAGATGAAAATTCACGAAGCTGAAATTGCTAATTTTTCACTTCATTCGTTCACATATTGTTGCTCTGTACAAAAATGAACAAATAAACCACAGACCTCTTAAGTGTGCCTCTTAAGCCTCGAGTGTGCAATGGATACTGCTATTCGAAACTCGTAGTTCCAGAAAATTGGGCACTTTTAGTTTTGGACAAATGACTGTATCTCCCTCAGAGCGTTCGGCAGGGCAGGGTCGCAGCCAACACCGTAAGAGCGACGAATATGGAATAAAGCACTCTTAGGGCCGCATTATGTCTGTAGAGATACGTCGTTCCTGCGAGAGTGGGACACCTGGATAGCATCTGCGCTAGATAGCAGCGTGTGCATGATACGCTCTGACACGCGTAAATAAAACTGAATTAAATCCTGATGATATGTGGAAAGAAAAAGTTTGCTCCTCCGACAAGGGCTGATTTTCTAGATCGTTGTGAAAGTTTCCGTGCACTTTCTTTTCGAGGAGCTGCTGGCATAATTTTTTAACCTCTGCTTTCTTTACTTAGGCTTTTAGAAATGAGGCATCTAGATGTAGCAATGCACTTTCCTTTGTAAAGGAAGGCTCCTTTGCCAATCATCTCGCGTTTCCTGACCATTTTTAGGAGAGGATCTCTTCCATTCACCACAGTTTAATATATGCCCAGCATAATTTGATAATAGAGAGGTTAGAGATTTAGAAGTCCGCGTCCGCCTTGAAGCGTTGAATATATAATCATGGAACGGATTAATTGATATACAAGCTCTTCTGCATATGCATGATTTTACGCGTAGTCATATCGAGGGCCGTAAGCTCGAGCTTCGCCTATGTAACTACCCAAATGAGTAGTGTAGAACCGGGACGGCAAGCATGTTAGTCGCAGATACCTTGTTCAACACCGACTGATTGAAAGACCAAATATGTCGAGGAAGATGTCCTCGGAAACGCCAGCAATTCGTCCTCGCTTCAGATGAACCTCGGCACTTTGGTCCAATCCCAAGTCCACACCTATCTCTTTTGTGTACCTCTCTTTGATGCTTACAGCAGTCGGACGCTGCTTTTCATCAGAACTATACAGCTTCAGGTCGTCCCTATGAAACGAAATTTTTTAACGAGGGCTGGTGGAAAATGTTCAAGAACACACCGTGAAGGGTCCGCACTTCTCGGTAGTGAGGAGATCTTAGCCGCATTACTACAATGACTCTGACATATATAATATTCAATTATGAATTGCGTATAATTATATATTACACAAAAATCAATTTTTGTCATTATAATAATGCCACCAAGAGACCCACTAAAAACCACCACCCTTTCTCCTTGGCATTACTCGCCCGGAACTGCTTTCTCATGACTTCAGGGGGTGCCATTTTCTTGCCTGCTAAGGCTTCTGCTGTTTTAATTCTTTGTTATTCTGGGCTTCTGCTCGGACCAGCCCTTTCTCAAACCAGTCCAGCCATGATGTACGCACCATCCTCAGTAGCGCGACTATGTCGCGCAACGGACTCGTCGGTCTTCGACATCATGGCTGAGCCACAGGGACGCGGTTGCCTCCCTGAACGACAAACATTTCATTGACCCCGGCAGATGGTCAGTCCGGGGCCTCTCATTACGTGCAGCGCAGAGGACGCACTGGGGAGTGATGGTGCACTTAGCAGACTTGTGACCCTCCTTGCCGCACCTCCAGCATCCATTTGCCCTATCAGGGCCCTTGCAGCTCGCTGCTCTATGGCCGACGTCGAGGAAGCGGTAGCACCGAATAGCCCCCATTTTCTTGCGTAAGTGACAGGACACCCACCCCACCTTGAGGTGTCGTGCGCTTACCAATCTCGCCGCCATTTCTTCGGTCAGCTCAGCGAAGGCCTTCAGAGTTCCTGTAAAGGCCTTTTTTGTGAGACTGACCGTTACCCCTCCTGCGTTTTTTTCGCCGAAATACCGTCTAACGGCGGCCTCGGCCTCCTCCGCATCCGTGGTTGTGTCCAGGTCCAGTACCTCGACCTCAGTGCGAGGGACCAGCTCCCGAATACAACCCCTTGCTCTAATAGCTGTTCTGATGGTAGCGAAGAACATTGATCTGCCCTCCGCTGCAGGCTCAACCTCAACGAGTACCTCTCATTTCCTTCTTTCCCTCACACCCCTGACGTTAACACCAAGGGCGTCGGGTTTCACCTTTTGTTTGAGGTCCTTTAGAATCTCTGCGTAGCTTGAACCCTCAGCCGGTTTTATAATAACCGCCTCGGGTCTAGCTCGCCTCTTTCTCGCCTCCTTCTGTGAAGCGATGCTCTTCGCTTCCACCTTCGTCCTCCTTTCTTCTGATTCAGGGGTTGAAGTGTTCGGAACGCCGTTTCGGGATTATATAAAATTGATATATATATATATATATATATATATATATATATATATATATATATATAGTACCGCCAACGGCGATACCACGCTGAAAACACCAGTTCTCGTAAGATCACTGAAGTTAAGCAGTGTTGGGCGCGGTTAGTACTTGGATGGGTGATCGTTCAGGAATAATGCGTGCTGTTGGCCCGTCGTGGGTGTCTTGAGCCCACACTAGTAGTACTAGTAATAAATAATCCACCTAGAAACACTAACCGAATCGGGTAGTGTCACGCCTACCCCGAAAGGGGAATGGCTTAATGGTATTTAAAAAATAATGAAAAACATAAAGAATATTTAGAAACATAATAAGGTAAACTTCCCAGTAGTCCTGACGCTAACTTGCCAAAATTTTATTCAATTTGAATGTATTAATTTCAAATTCGTTTACAATTTTCTAACTCATCTTTTATGAATTAAGTGGTTAGATTTTTCGAAATTATTATACTTAATTACATGATTTAGTATCAGATCATTATTTTAATGAGATTAAAACTGACGATAGTCCTTTTTGGCCATTTCATTCGTCGTGATTCCAGTTCCATAATTTTCAAACTCTGCTACCTCATTTTTGACATTTACGTGAAACGTAAAACGCAAACTGTAAACATTATCGAGAATCTCGCCCAACTCTGTTTGCATATTCAATTCGGGACTGGATGAGATTAAACAATTGGAATCCAAAACTTCTCGACAACATAAATATCTCGAATACGAGCGTGTGTGTTGAAAATAGTATATTTTATATTGAAACAATATTTGAATACGATTTGAAACTGAATTAAAGCGTGTAATTATGAATCTATTAATTTCATGTTATTTTTAAACTGGAAATAGTTTATGAAGTTTAAATCGGACATTCACATTTATTTAACGATCAAGGCTTTCGAATTAAAATAATTCAATTTTTAACTGTAAATCCTGTAAATTTTTTTAATTTTGAACAGTTTCAGAATCATCTCGTAAAATGAATTATTGTTCAATGTTTAGAACTCGAACTACAGATGAAGTTTGAAAATCATGAATAAATTTATATTTACATTTGATCAACTTGAAACACTTTCATCAAGAGTTTCTTTTTTTAAATGAAGCCTCGGTGGCTCAGACGATAGCGCGTCAGACTTCCATGCAGGAGGTCTGGGGTTCGATCCCTGAGCCGGGTACCAATGGAAATTTTTCTATGTACTTCTACCGGGGCTTCGGTGGTTCGGAACCCACCTTAAGCTGTAGTTCCCCTCAGAAAAAGCTGATGTCGTGCCAAGGTGGGATTCCATGCCAAGGGGACTAGCCTTGGGGATCGAAGCCAATTTTTAGAAGACTCGAAAATGAGTCAGCGTTCTTCTTGCGCTTGGGGGCTCCTACAGGGGGCACCACGCTCGATGGTCGCTGGCCGATTTCGAGTAATGAACACACACATTCACTTACATAACACACCAGGACAGTGCTTCGTATCCGTGCATCTACTTGATGACCTCAGAGGGATCGCTCCGTCCACTCTAGCCTGCTAGGGAGGCTGCCGAATGGCAGAATGGGTGAGGATCACATTGCCTGCTCAATAAAGAAAGACGTCATTTACTGTGCGATAGGTATGCCTGGCACCTGAGAAGTATAATCTCAGAACGTTGATAACAACGAAACCCACCAAGATCCAAAAACACTCGGCGAAGGATAGCCAGATTCGGAGTACTGTCTTGAGAATAAACACAGGTATAGCGGAATATGCTTTATAGCTTGAGCGCCAGGGGTGGATCTCACGCCCCCCCCCCTGCCTGCATTAAACCAACCAAGCTCATCATTTCAATGCTTTGAATTTTCAAGTATGTAAGTCATCAAAACTCATTGTAAAATCCTTGAAATCAAAATTTTAGGCTTAAAAATGAAAATCTGAAGTGGAAAATTAGTAATGTATATTTTAGATTTGTGTATTGTAAACTGAATGATTTCATAATTATTATACAAAAAATAAGGAATGAACTTAACATGCAAAGAAGTTTACATCGAACTTATATTATGAATACTATCTTCTTTAAAATACTTTGAAAATGTTAAATTCCTTAAATCTTGTGCAATCCCGTAAAACATCTTGAAATATTTAATATCTTTTAAAATTCCTTCAAAAATATTTAAATATTTTAAATCATCTGCTACTCCATAAAATCCGTAGAAATCTCTAGAAGTTCCTGAAAATTTCATTTCATTTCATTTGGTCCCTAAGTTCTCTCAGAATTCTTTTTAATCCCTAAAACCCCTCAAAATCTTTGATGTCCTTCAATAATACCTTCGATACCCTCATAGAATCCCTTGCATTCTTTAAATCTTGGAATTTCTTGGAATCTTGTAAAATATCCTAAAATCTTTGAAATCTCTTGAACTCCATTACAATTTTGTAAATTTTATTAGAGTCCTTGGAGATTCTATCAAATTTCACAACCCTTGAAATACTTTGAAATCTCATGAATTCTCTTGAAATATTTTTAATATGTTTTAAAATTTCTTCAAAACTGTTGAAAACTTTGAAATCTGTTGAAATCTTCAACATTCTGAAAGCTTTTGTAATTTCGATGTTTGAGTTGGTGAATTTATTATTTTAGCCAATCAGTGAGGGAGTTTGAAAATATACTTGGAGGCAGTTTAAAAACAAAGTTGCATTAGCGATCAATTTGCGAGAATAGTAGCATTAGTTTCATTTTTTTAATAGTAGTAAAATAGTTGCAGCGTTATGAAGAAGAGTGAAAAAGTGTAATTTATTTGTGTAATAGCGCTCCCTTGCGGTCTGTACCCAGTGCGGAAACACCGTCGGCACCAGCCTAGTAAAAATGCTCTAATGCTGAAGGCTATTGTTATAATTAAAAATGTCTCTACACATTTTTTCAACGAAACTGCTCTTATGCAATTTTGTTATAGTTTCATATTGGACTCAGACAGTGGGCTGATAAAATTATATGCGAAACTATAAAGCACGGAGTCAAATAAGGCATCAACAAGGTTCATCGGAATTTCGGCGCTACTTATTTCTACATAAGAATTATAAAGAAGTGTTCTAGCATTACTGGTAAAGCTACCAATGCTCATAAACACAAGAAAGTGAAAACCGCCCTTGACGCAATAAAGTTAAATTCTATTTATGGTAAGTGTTCTCTCGGTATAATTGATTCAAGGGATATGAATTTTTGAAAAAGAATTTCCGAATATTTTCTATTCCATTATTCAATTTCACCAGCCCTCCATTCCAAATTTTTACAACAACTTCCAACTCTTTCCATTTTTGTGTGCAAATTAACAGCTGTAAATCTATTTTGTTAATAATATTTTTCAATCAAATATATTTGATATCAATTTGGCAGCTTAATAGTTAGAAATGGAGAAAAACGTCAGGAAAAAAGGACCCCGCACGAAATATGAGTAAAAGCCCTTTCGGTCAAATTCGCAATAACTTTAAGGAATACTTCTTGATGTGATTCTGATCAAAATTTGTTATGGGCATAACCACCTATAATCAAGTGTTTAGGTATAAGAAGCTCTGGAAGGTAGTAGAGTGTGTTATTCTTGTGCTTGTGGTGACCGATACCTACAAGTATATACTTCTTTACAACTGTAGTGTTATTCTTATGTGATTGGGTATGAACAAGAGGAATCCTGTATGTTTGTGTGTGTGCGTGGGGGGGGGGGGGGTATTTGTTGTGTGTGAAGGGTGTGAAGATAGATCGTATTTTGTGTGAGGATGAGTCAGAGAGTATAACTGTAAATGAAAATGGTGGGTAACGGAGTAGAAGAGTAATCAGGGGGAGAGTGATATGTGCAAATGTGGAGGGGGGGGGGCGGATTTAGGATTTTTTTGTTCGTGTTTGGGTGCAATTGTTTGTATGAAGAGAGGAAGTTAGTGTATATGATTGACTATGTTGGAAGGGATTGTTATGTGGGAGGGTCCGTGGGTTGGTATGATGTGATCAAGGAGGGGGATATGTATAAAATGTGTAAAAAAGTACAAGTCTCAGCAGAAGGAGAGGATGTTGATGTCAGCGATTGAAAATGAGAAAGAGTGTTTGAAGTGTTGGTTGAAATGAGGGTGGAGGGGTTATTACTTTTGTTTTATACAATATGCGTGTGTGTCTTGTGAAAATCTATTTTAGATGGTCGACGTTAAAAATTATTCAAAAGACTGTCTGTACACGGAGAAAAAAATCGCACCGTTATAGTAGGTTGAGCTTTTAATATTACAGCACGGAACATCATGTGTGAAATTGGTATGAATTCCTACCAATATTGGCATCAGGTTAGACGATTTTAGCATTAGATGGCTCATACCATAAAGAAACTTTGCCTTGCTATATTTGTAAAGAACTCACTCTATTAGAGTATGAGTACTCTTACAAAAGCGATGTTAGGCCACGCCTACCGGTGCTTGCTGTGAAGCTAGGCTCGTAAGTAGGCGTGGCCTAATATCTCTTTTGTAAGAGTACTCATACTCTAGTAGAGTGAGTTCTTTACAAATATAGCAAGGCGAAGTTCGCGCTATTTTCGCGAGGGATAACGGCTTCAAATGTATTGAATGAAACCTGCGACAAAAGCATGACTAGTGTTCTGACTATTATAGCCATATTTTTTTCTCCGTGTATGATGAGGAAAAAATTACCTTTCCAGTAATGGTAATTTTCCATTCAAGATTAGGACCCGAAAAGACTGACTAGATGATGAGGGGAAAAATACATTTTTTTAATGTTCATTTTCCGCCTTTGGTACTTTTAAACACCCTGGCTATTATTAGAAATATGCAAAAAGATATTTGGTTTAGATGGTAAAAAGTTTTTTGGTCATGGCGGGCTAGCCAGAAAACGATAAGTGGCCAAAAAGACCATCTAGATTAGACGATCTAGATAATGGACGCAAAACCCAACTGTAAGCAAATCTGTCATGATAATTTTCTACACGGGTTCATCAATATGCCCACGACATATATACCTGTCTCTGATGAGCCGAAAATACTGATATTTGGAAATAATTGTTGGAAAAGAATAGGAGATTAATACTACAGTTCAAGGAAATGAATGAAGCATAGGTTAAATGTACCGTTGGTCGGAGAACGATTCTAAGGTTGGACATACGACTTTTGGAAGGCCATATATAAAAAAGTATTATATTTTGCAAATTGTCACATATAGGTTGAAAAATTAATGTCAATCTTTTTCATATGACTTGAGTCTTATAACATTATTGCAAATTGGTTGGAAATAAATATTCGTCCGACCACTGATACGTATCCAAAGATCGGTGCACTCACCCCACTATGCTTTTGAAAACTTTTTATTTACGCAATTTATAGTAAAGACTTCTGGTGATAGGTTTAGCACTTAAGATAAATGGATAGATTTCAAAAGAGTAATTAACTAGCCTTGTTGACAGTTAAAAAAAACATTCACGATTTTTTTGATTCGCGTTTTCCTTTATTCTCTGACTGTTGCACGTGAGGATAACTACAGCAGGTAATGCACAATGATACGGGTACAAATATTACGTCGCGTTTTTGCGTGCACGTACATCGAATATATGTAGAAATCTGTTAGAAATTAATATATGACAACTATGACAGTTGAGTGCATTTCACAGCTTTTGAACGGGCAAATCTTAACAGTCCAGTTAGTTACTTTTTTTAAACCGTTCAACTTTTCGTAAGTGCTAAAATAATAATAGTCAGAAATAATATTATGCACGGTACGCATGCATGTTTTTAAAAATAGACCAAAATCAAGATGAAATTGACTAGATTTTATGGACGAGATACATGCCCTCGCGCATGCTGATATTTTTTTACACACATTGAACCCCCCAATTTCATCAATTTTTTCAGACCATTTTTTATCATTGTTAGAAGTAGAAACTTTAATCTTCAATCACTTTATTTGTGTAGAAATTTCTAAAATTATTGTTTTTTGGATCACTAAACAAAAATGTTTATATCTAACCGTTAATGTACATATTGGGTATCGTTTTCTGACGAAATGCTAGAGATAAGAACATAATTGGTATCGATTCTTACATTCTAGTATTGCAATGTTAAGGATAATATTAACCATGTCTAATAATATCGAACCTTCGCTTTTATCTATTTTAAGTATCAAAAACTGAATGTTTTAGAGGCATGTTAGTGTTTTTGTCTATTTAAAAAAAATCATGGTTGGCTGCACTATTTCCATTTTTCAAAGATGGAAATAAGTAATTGTATTCAAACTGCACTCCTTGTTTCTTATGTGGGCGTCCGAATGAAAAACAGATTTTCGAGAAATACGCATGTAAAGTTGGCGATTACCGTAGGCGCACGTGTTTTTAATTTTTCTTCAAACATGAAACATACACACTTTCAGTTCCTTTCAGGACTCGAGTATAGTGTCTAGTGTAGTACCTAGTATCATTCGTCACTCTTACCCAGAAATAATAATTTTGGCCACGGCTTGGAAAAAGGCGAATTTCTCCTTAACTAGAATCGGTTATAACGGACCTTTACATATGGCTGAAAATTATCCCACCAGGACTTTAACGCCAGAATTAATGACACCAGCCCAGACATCTTGAAAAAAATCCGCCACGATCCCGTGGGCTTGTGTCAACATGATTTCTGGGGAGGCTGGGGCTGGCGAAGTCGATGGGACTGATGGGGCGACTGGGGCTTATAGGGCTGATGGGGCTGACGGGTCTCATGGGGCTGTTGGGGCTGGTGGGCCATTTAGGGCTGTTGAAGAAGCTGGAGCTGTCAGAGTCTGAGCTGGAGCTCTCATACGAAGGAGAAGGCAAACGATGACCCACACCCATTAGCTGTTGAGATGCATAATTCATTCCTATTATGTTTTCATATAATACGTTAACTGCAACCACATTATTATTTGTGTCATACAATGGAGCAATCACTCCTTTATTGTACCATCCAATGACTAAGTTAAGACCCCTTTTTACTAAAAATTTACTTTCGTCTAAATGCATGTGTTGGCTATTATTATCTATGCCATGTAACATCGGTAATATTATCGAGAGTTTTCGTGAATATCGTACAATCGTGGAAGTAGGAAATGTTTTTGAATACGATTTAATTATTTGCTCATCGGATTTTTTCAGTCGTGCTCGCATTCCTCTTCTCTGTGATCCTACTTCTGTAAGAAAAAATAATATAAATGGGCTTATTATAATATTAAAATATAAATCAGATATTACAACTTCTAGACACGGAAACTCATATACATATAAAGATCATGAACTGCTAGCAGCTTGTGAAATAATCGAGAGTTGCACTGTCTAAAATTTTTAGCCGTTTCATAATCGTTCAGTTTCACTATTGTCTATAACTATTTTAACCATTTCATGGAACGAGGAACGTACTATTCAACATCAAAGAGTGTAAGAAAATTGAACGAATATTTGAAAGGACATTTAAAAAAAAACATAAACTGAAAAAAGTCAAAGTGTGCAACTAAATTGCATAACAAGGCTTAAAAAGAAGTATGTTTTTGAAAAACCACAAATACTCAAGAAAGATAATTTGTGAAACAAAATTGCACAAAAGGAGTTAATATGTTGGCAATATGTTTCTAAATAGCATTATAAACGGCTCATAAGAGTCAGTTATATGACGATCGAAAAAAGAAGGAGAGAAAAGAAAAGAGACCACCAAATCCCCTCGCTTTCCTTTCTTCATTATTTATCCGTCTTTTTTATACTACCAAGGTTCCAACATGTTTCGAGGCCATTTAGGCACCCTCATCAGGTACATTTTTTTATAGGAAACTAATATGAAATATTTGTATGTTATGCTAATATTAATCAAAAAGAAGATGTGAATTTGAAGTTACTTATTAGGAAACTATTAACATTCGTTTATCTTTAATATTTCTGAGAAAATTTGATACATTTTTTTCAATTGTTTAAACATCAATCCCAAAAAATTAAAAAAAACTCAATTGAAAAAAAACTTTCATTAACATCTCAATCAATCAATCTGTAGAATATGTTCAATTGCACGGAAAAAATTTATCCGTAAAAAAGTCACGAACTAGTAGCTAGGTCTCGGATATGAGAAAAATTTATCGGATATTGATGTATTTTCGTAAATAATCTGAGAACTTTGAGAAAGAACTGACGAACTCGATGTGAACATTCTAAAACGGTTCATCACTTTTTTTTACGTGAATGATTACAAAAATATTACGAGTGATTGGGAAAAGATTCTCAGAGCACTCACGAGCTTGCCCGACAAATCTGGGAACTAGTAAGTAGGTTCGGCCCGCACACACGCTTGCCCAAACACGCGGTGCGTATGTGTGCA
Organism: Andricus quercusramuli; assembly: GCA_932178445.1. Taxonomy (NCBI): domain Eukaryota; kingdom Metazoa; phylum Arthropoda; class Insecta; order Hymenoptera; family Cynipidae; genus Andricus; species Andricus quercusramuli. The sequence continues at coordinate 58,723 of CAKNXH010061338.1, forward strand.
CGTATGTGTGCTTCGAGCTCGTCGGATGAGTGGCTAGAAGTTTTATAATACCTATTTTGTTTGGCCTCGATGGCTGCGCGTGTTTACGCACTCCTGGGTTATGTTTACAAACTGGTGAGTCAGCAGTCTTGAGGGTTCGAATCTTCTGAGTTGCGAATTTATAAATTAAATATAAATTAAATCGCACAAATAAAATTTGTCCTTTTTATATTCCAGTCTGAAATTTTCAGGAACTGTTCGTAGGAAATTCGAACTGTTCGTAAAAAACTTTGAAATTTATTCATACATTTCTCATAGAAATAAGGATGTACTGTTTCATTTTTTGATCTCGTATCCGAGACCTAGCTACAAGTTCGTGACTTTTCCACGGATAAATTTTTTCCGTGATCAGTTTGAAATATTTGATGAAAACAAAATCAAGGAAGCTTCAATTTCAATCTATAATAAAAACATATTCTTTTGTTTTTGTTGTTAGGGAAAACAGCTTCGTAGAAACGAGATCGTAAAAGCCAAGGTGTTAAAGAATCACTTGGAAGCCTGTATTTAAAACATTTTTATAAATTTATTAAATAAATTTTTCGCATTGTCATAGTGATCAAACACACCTATCATTTTAGTAATTTCTTATTTAAGAAAATTTTCTTATTTTTTATTTTCCAGCAAATATTCAAGACATTTATTTTAAATCAATGTCTTCAGAAATATTGGAGATTATTTTGAATATCGATCAAGTAAAATTCCCAAATCAATTAAATATAATATAATTATAGTTTTGTATACAAGGTATACTTATTCTTAGAATTTTCTTAACATATTGAAAGAATCTTCCTTAAAAAACCATTATTGCATGTATCAATGCAACCAGTGCAGTGGCAGCGCAGCGTAGCATGGGTTGGCACCCGGGGCGGCTTCTCCACCGACTCCTACTTCGATGACTTCGGGAACCGTTGAAGGGCCCGCGCATTGCAAGCGACCGTGAGGCCCCCGCAACCGTAAAAGCGGCCCTGGTCACCCCTTATTGTCCCTTACTGGCACCCCTTGGCGCTTGGAACCCCGGGCGAACCGCCCCCCCCCCCTTAAGCCGCCACTGAATGGAACAGCTTTCATTGATAGAAAGTCTTAAATTAATTCGAATAAGTCATAAATGAACCATCCTTCTGGCAACCATACTTTTCGTATGTACCAGGATGCCATCATATAACTTTTTATATTAAATAACGTATTTTGAATTATAAGGAAGTAATTTTTCTTAAGCTTCTGTAAGTGCACAGAATAACACAAGTCTATTTTTGAGTAATTACATCCCTTTCAAAAAGAATTATATATTTTTCGAAGGAATTCATTTTGTGGATACAGAAACGATATGTGAAATTATTGGAAAATTCGATCATTGTGCCTAGATAAAAATTTTTTTAGGGTTTACCAAGAATCGAACTTTTGTGAACAGCAAAAACAACTGATCGTTAAAGAACGATAACAGAGTTTATATAACTTCATTTCTCTGTTTATTAAATACTTCTATGAGCCGTTTGGAATGTTATTTAGAAGGCTGTGGCTAGTCGTCCCGAAAAATCAGGGGAGTTGGAAAAGGGGACTAGTCGTCCGGAAAATTCGGGACGACTAGCCAAGCTTATGACAAATACACCACTACTCTTCCTGAATTTCCGGACGACGAGACACTCCGTATTTAGAAACATATTTCTCTCAGTTTAACTCCTTTTGTGCAATTGTGTTGTACAAATTGACTGTCTTGAGTATTAGTTTTAAAAAAACAGTTTTTTAAAACATACTTATTCTTAAGCTTTCTTGTACAATTTTGATGAACAATTTAACTTTTTAAAGTTTATATATTTTTTTTAATGTACTATTACTCTGCCGTCCAAACCAAAAGGCAGTGGATGCTCTACCGGTACCGGCAAAAAATTTCACTGCCAGTACCGGCAAAAAAGTTCTCTGTCCGTACATTATTACATAACATTATTGTACTATCGGCAACAAAATTTCTGTCCACTTGCAGGCTCTCATGGGCCTACGTATATTTTGGTGCCTGCGCCACTGTCAGCCTGCTGAAATAAAGGGGCAACCCGAATAACTGGGTGTATAGGCTGTACTGTATAGCAGGGGTCCCCAGCGAGGAGAAATTTCTCGAGTTCAGCTCTTTTAACAAGTGTGGATTGCTAGCATCGTTTCATCCACCAAGAGTCTCTACTCTACTCTAAGAGTTCGGGGTGGTGGTAGGGTTACCATTTCTTCACAGTACGAAAGGAGGACACCTGAAAATTTCCTAACCTAACCTAAACTTACTAGCATAGTGAAGACAGGTTTTTTAAATTTCAAATATTGCAAATCACGAATGTTCAATGGAATGATTTTATTTTTACAAATTAGGTTACACGATACCCGGTAAGACCAATAACACGACTCCAGTAGTTCTATCTGTCACTATAACATCACGAAAGATAAAAAAACCCTACTAAAAAAAAGTCAGGAATCGTCACGAATGGTCAGAAGTTCTGACGATACCTGAACATCCTGACCATTCCTGACGATTCTGACGATTTCTGAAGATATGCTAATTCACATTCCATCAGGTAGCTCATCGGCTAGGACCGCAGGTAGGCAACCCAAAAGGATTAAAAATTGAAAATAATTTTTTTTTCAATGTTGCATATACAGATTCGAAAGTTAGAAATTCAGAATCTAAGGGTTTCCACGATTTCCGAAACCTAAACATTTGTCTAACAAATTTGAAATTAGATCAAATATAATGTATCTTGTAAACAGAAAGAGATACGTCAAAACGGACAAAATTTTCAGATTCACCTTCAGAGTCATTCAATATATGAATATTATTAATTAATTATAAGTAGAAAGAGAATATGCATAAATAAACATAAATAAATAATATAAATAATCTGGGAAATATAAAAGAGATTAGGTTTTATGACATTCCATTCTTGGACCCCTAATAAAAGGATTATCCTTCGAACCCAAGCTCTGACGATTTCAGAACATTTCTCACGAATTCTGACTTTTCCTGACGATTTCTGTCGAGAAACGTAACAAAAGTGCTCAGAAATGGTCAGAAGTCCTGACTTTTTTTCTGACGATTCCTGACTTTTTTTTAGCAGGGAAAAAAGAAAAACATGCCATTTTTGTCAGAAAGGAGGACATTTTCAAAGAAGGGAGAACTCGGGAGGACAAGGCGGTAAAGGAGGACATGTCCTCCCGAAGGAGGACGTTTGGTAACCCTAGGTGGTGGTAAATTCTATTCTATGACGTCAGAATTTACCACCACCCCGAACCCTTAGAGTAGAGTAGAGACTCTTAGTGGGAGAAACGATGCTAGCAATCCACAAGTGTTAAAAGAGCTAAACTCGAGAAATTTCCCCTCGCTGGGGACCCCTGCTGTATAGTGTACATACCACACCGGCCTGGCAGCCTCGAAAGAAGGATGCCGCCTTGGGCCCAGCATCAAGCCCTGTTACAAAAACATAATTATGAAAAAATGGCTCTATCAAATTTTAATTAGCTTAATTGGCTTCCTTATATAATTAGAAAAGTGTGAAAAAAAGGTTGATGAACATCTGTTAATATTGTCAGTAATAAAGCAAGTCTTTAAGTGCATGCAGATGAAGCTAATCTTGGGCTAAGTGCACATAAATTAGTGATCGACGTTTGCCACCTTGCTCGTGCTCGAGCATGAGCAAGACCGAGCAGAGCGAGCAAGAGCAGTCATTGTTCAATTTTAAACAAAGACAACGTGTTTAAACTATAAAAAGTGATTGGAATAAGAATTTGAGACATCTATCTTATTCATATATGTTTTTTAGCTCTTACAAATGTATATAATATTTAAAAAAATAATGAAATGCCTCTCTGACTGCTCGTAGCAGACGATAATTCAGGTAAAATGTCGGAATTTCGGCGGGCTATTTGAAACAATGTTTCAAAATATGTGGATTATTTGATGAAAATGAAGTAAATGTTGGAATTTGAAAATTAATTATGAGATATTAGGGCATCTTATACTTAGTGGTAAATAAATTAAGTGCAGGAAATATGAATTTTCAAGTGCAACCTGAAAGTGATATAGAAAAAAATTAGCTTTCATAAATTAAACATTTTGAAATGTGCTTTATCGTATAAAATTAATATCTATACAATTATTATACTATAATATAATTATTATTATATACAATTATTATCATTATTCAGCTTCTGAACGTTTAAAAACATCTCTTAAGAAATGTATAAGGGTTAAACCACTTTTTTATTTACTTGTTCCTTCAATTAATTTCCTTTATTATTGAAAACATTCCCAAATTATTTAAATACAATTCAGATGTATTCATATTCTTATTTCTGAACACAAGGCATAAAAAAATACATACACACTATACTTAAAGTACTTGACAGAAATTATTCCAGTATTTCAATCTCAAACTCCACTCACGTAAAATTAAGTAATTAATGTTAAAAGTGCTAAATTTATTACAAAATGTACGAATTCAATTTATTTGAATAAAATAATCTTGATATTTATAGAATAGAATTTGAAATAGCCCGCAAAATTCAGCCATTTTCTCTAAATAGTAGTCTACTACTAACAGTCTGATGTACATTTGTCATATATTCTCCATTTTCTAAATCTTTCTAGATTCACCAGAGCCTTACTATTTGAACGCGTGATCGCACGCGTTATATGAATTCCTAGAATTGCTGGTCCCCGCAGTTTCCCAGGAAGCAGGGCGAGAGACGGTTGCGACTTCGCCTCTGAACGGACGCATGCACTCTTACTCAGTCAAGTAAATTGCGCAATATTATGGAAACGGTTCAGGCGGCCCTGACTGTTTACGTTTCGCTGTACGCGCTATATGAACCAGGCTATAGATTGTTCATCTATCGAGGCTCTGGTGTACTGAAATGTAGGCACTTTAAGAATAACAGGTTCAACTCTGTAGTGCAGCTATTTTTATTACAAACACACATTCCATTTACAAGAAATGAGGGAATGACCAGTCCTGCTCACTTGTGCTCGGTGATGACCGAGCAAAAGCGTGCATGCTCGAGCATGACGGTAAATGCACATCACAAACACAGATGCAGTCCTATGTGTGAGACGAACAGCCGACTGAATCTGAAAGCCGCCGAGTGTAGCCGAGTCTTTAAAATCTCATGTGAGTTCTTCTTGCGAGCAGGGGTCGGAAATCTCGGAACTCCTGACAATATCAACGAAATCTAGGAAATCTCTATAAGAATTCAATACAGATTGCCGCATTCACAGTTTTAAGATTTCAAGATTTTGTAGTGAGTAGCCCCTCGTTATAAACTTTTTTGTAAATTGAAGTATCGTCACCCCTTAAGAAATTTTCAAGGAATAACTTTCATCGAATTACTGTGTATTTTGACTCCCCCCACCCAAAAAGACCCCTTTACTGTGCCCGGAAAATGCCACCAAAAAATTGCAATTAGCAGTCTGCTATCAAATTCTTGCTAAAGACGATATTTTTCGAAGTTTTTTTCACCTGGCTTTATTTAAATCGATCAGTGACGAGCTTCCAAATATTTTTTTATGATTTTTTATTTTTCAAATAATTATTATTCATTTACATGATTTTTTTCCTCCTGTAAGACGTAAAAAGTTATTATCTTTCAGTAGAAATAATATCAAGTTGATAAATTTTGAAAGCAGTAATTCTTGTCCAACATAGTTTGTAATTATTAAAAAAATTTTCATTTGTTTAAATACCTTTTCTCTTTGAAATCTTGAAAAGTTATTCTTTTCTGGAATTAGTGACACAATGAACGCATGTTGAGAGTAATATTTAAAAAAAATATTTAGTAACTATTTGAAGAATTTTCATTTGTTCAAACAATTTTTTATCTTGTAAAGCGTGAAAAGTTATCAAATGAATTTGCCTTTTCAAAAGTATGATTTTCATAAAACGCTTCAGAATGTGATCTTATGAAAAGCCATATTCGAACCATTCGAGAAAAAAAATGTTTTTCTAACAACTTGTAGGTACCATTTCTTACTGAATTTGGTGTTTATTTGCATTTAAATACTCTTTCCTCACATTTTTTAACAGTAACTAACGCATCAAAAATATGCTTTGATTTTCACGTGCAATGAGAGAAATGGTTCGTTGCAGCAACCAAAGTTATAGATAAATATGACACAACCAAAACATTGGTTGTAAAATATTTATCCATAACTTTGGTTGCTGCAACCAACCACTTGTCTCAGTGTGGAGTCGAAAATAGCCCGTAATGTTCATACGTATGCCGTTACTTTTGAATTTCCAATTTCCTGAATGTTAAGAATTTGCTGTATACAGTTTGAATGTGTGCTTATTCAAATTGTCAAGCCATTACATTGACTTTCCGAGTTTCGAGTTGTTTGGTTTTCGGCTCGTCTCCAAGAGAGGGCGCCCTTGAGGGCCATCGAGGTCCCTTTTGTCGACTGTTGCGCACCTACTTCCCCCAGTTACTCTTCCCACGTCGCCCCGAACGGACGTATGTTGGCGCGTATGTGACTATGCGATAGCCACATAGTGTAGTTACTCAGTGCACTCTATCATCGTGTGACAGCCAACGAGACGTGTGGTCAACCGGTACGAATGTGTGGTGCAGTGTGGTGTAGTGTGGTCGATCAAATAAACCAGTGATCTCAACAACATTTGGCGCCTCTTATTTCTTTTGCTCTCCAGCCACCCCCTTCCTCCAGCAAAGAGAAACATTGGTCCTTCGAGCCGGATGCAGCTACGACAGGGAGGTGATCGTGGCGTCGAGGGAGGCAGAGACCAGGAGTCATCGGGTGTCGTCAGCGAGAGTCAAGCCCGCAGCTTTCCGACTACAAGCCCGACGCGCTGCCGCCTGAGCAGCTCGACTAGCCGACAGTGGAAGCGGAGACCAGGATCCATCAAGCGTAAGTCGACGGCAGTCGTCGTCATGTAAGTGAAATTACACGCATCTTCGTTACGAACAATGGACGTGAGAGCGAGAGGCGGGAGAGGCGGTCGAATCTGTCCTACGCACAGCTGTCTCTGTCTCTCTCCCGCGCAATTTCCCACTCACGGTCGAGAGCATCACTCATATCACGCGAGAGGCGGGAGAGGCGATCGAATCTGTCCTACGCACAGCTATCTGTGTCTCTCTCCCGCGCAATCTCCCACTCACGGTCGAGAGCATTCCTCATATCGCATATCGCATATCGCCTATCGCATATCGCATATCGCACATCACATATCATATTTGGAGTTATTCATTACTTTTTAATTGATAATTGGCCATTTCTATACTTCTACGCACGCAAAACGCGTTGCAGATACTTCACTACCTTCTCTTCCCTCTTATTCCTCCCTTATTGATTTGATTGTTTTAGTAGTCTTAATATTATTACTGTTACAATTGGAATTGTATATGGCGTTTTGTGAACATAGATGCATCTATTCCATTCTCGCCCCCTTCCTTATCTGCCATCTTACTTATTATTTCATCAAGAGCTGCGGTGTTTCTTTGTTCAAATCATTCATTTCACAACCTGTTAAATGTAAGCTCACAGAATCACTGTTACGCATTGATTCAATAATTTCTTGAGCACTTTCTATGCGGTATCCCGTGAATTTTCGGCAATCTCTTGCTCAATCTTCTGTTCAGCATCTACAAATGTCACCTGATCTATAATGTTTTAGACTGTCCTGTCACAAACTCTTGGACTATTTTCCACATTCCTCTCTGGTTAATTTTGTGTTCAGTTGATCTATATCTTTGATTCCCTTTGGTTTTCTTATTAATGCGACTACATGATTTCTGCAGCTTTTATAATTCACCCAATCTTCTACACTTTTCCTCTGCTTGAACTCTCAATCCCTAGATCACACGCGGTCGAGAATTCTCCTACGCATAACTATATCTCCTTCCTTCTTGAAGAAATTATAACTCTACTATTTAGATATTTACCAAGGGGTATATGTATATTGGAGGGGCATGTGTGCATACATAGACGTCATATAGGTTGTATATTGCTATCTCATTATATAATTTCATTTCATGGATAGCTTTATGTGGATTTTCATTTCTATGCTTGACATATCATGTATCTATTCATATTCATAATTGGATCTTCTTTCTTTGATTTGGTTTCGGCCAAAAATTCTCCCATGCATGCCTCTATCTCTTTCTTTCTTAAAGAAATTATAGTGCTACTATCGAGACATTTATTGTAGGATATGTGTGTTCTATATACATTACAAGTGTTATGGAGGTATATGCATATTGTAGATTATTGTATTATTATACATTTTATTCTTTATGGACAATTTTATGTAGATGTATAATTTCGATTTGGTATACCATATTTCGGGTCTCATTCATAGTCATATATTATTCCTGTGTTGGTCATTCACCATTTTTATTATTATAATAAAATTAATAACAGTATAACTCGCAATTGCTGATCAATCTCGCTAGCAATAACTTCAAACGAAGAGCTTCAAAAATCATCATTCCTCACAGTTCACACAGAAATACACAAACTGACTGATAATTCCATAGTAAGATTGACACTCTTTACTGCAATCACGTTCAATAAGCAAAGCTCTTCACGAGGCCACATTAGTATCCAAGATCATTCGTTTCAGGCGTCAATCACACAACTAAAACTTTTCGTCACACAGTTCGTAATCATTTCTCTCCATCCTTATTCTGGCATCCAACTTTCACCTCTTCGAAATCCATACATCTTCTCAGGCATGCTCTTGTGTTTCTATGGCTTTTATATCTTGTCGACGTAGAGTCTCATTTACTTATTTCCACCATTCTTTCTGCGATCTGCCTCTGGATACGCTGCCATTCACTTTACTTGAATACACATGTTTCGTTAGTCGTTCTCCCTTCATTCTCTCAACATGACCCAACCATCTAAACAAATTTCTTTTCACTTGTCAAACAGCGTTTCCTCCTTAACACATTCTTTGAAAATCCTCTCATCACTGTCTTTCTTAATTAGCCTCTTACATTCACCATTTTTATACTTCTATGCAAGCACACACGTGTTGCACATACGTCCCAGCCTTTTCTTCCTTTGTTCATTGATTATGGCGCATTTGGCGGGCGGCATTCGACCCCACTGTCAATGCTTCATCAGTTGTCGAGCTGAGTGACGTTCAGCGACGATGTGCCACAACAATCCTGGACAAGCCCGCAGCTGATTGGACACCTAGGCACCGGCGTTCAAGGAGAATGGTATACGACTCACCCATCAGCTTCCAGATGCGGACCACGAGGGAGAAACTTCTACGCAGACATTGAGAGTGCTTCCGTCAAAGCCCGCACTCAAATATACGAGCATGGACGCAGGTGTAACAGCAGTCAGCCCAAGAACAATAGCAGCCGGCCCATGGACTACACAACGTCGGATCCACACAGGGTGGAACAACAACTATAACGATGGCTGCTCAGCCACAGGTAGTACAAGTCATTCAGCAACCCCTCAACAGTCAGGCATACCACATGCCCGTTCATTCACAACATCGGAGAGCCAATGGGCGCTGACACAGCGCTTTCATTCTCGAAGAGCTTGGACGACAATTGGAGGTTTTTGCAACTGGGCCTTCGGCTGATAGTATCATGCTGATGAAGAGTCCCCTGCAGAGTCAGATGCAGGAGCTGCAGAGCAGATGAATGAACAGACTAATCGACCAAATCAACAGTCTGACCAGATCAACCAACAGGCGAATCGGCAGGTCAACCAATGGATTAATGTCCGGATAGGACAGCAGCAGCATTCGCAGAATTTCGCTCTTCGGAATCAATATCAAATTCAGCAGCAGACGTTGAGGGCCTCGCCTCAACAGATTAACTCCCAGATCACTCAGATTCAGCTGACGAACCAGCAACCGCCTTTCGCCTCACAACAAGAACAACTCATGACTAGTCCCCCGATGACTCAGCAGAGATCTCAGTAAATTAGTCCTCAGGGGCACTTGTCGCGACAAATTTTCTTCAGCAATCATTGCCTGCTCAACAGTTCCAAGGACGACAACCAATAGCAAGGACTGAATCTCGCCGACCCACGGTTCCGCCATTTGCGAGCTGTCGATCTTCTACCATCGAGCCGACGCTTGCCCTTTGTTCCTGCGGACCGAGCTGCGCGCGCAACCTCGCTCCACTTACTACATAGCACATCATGGAGCATGGCAACGGGGAGATCGTCATCGCCGCCTGGAAGTAATCTTCAACGCACCAACACCTACGTCTACTGGCTATACAGTCTCAATGATACGCTTCCCTGGGCCCAAATTGCAAATCAATTCAAGCCACACACTAATTCGATGGAGACGACACAAACGTGATTGCGGCGCTGAATCCTGCCTGATGCATCGGCAGACTCCGGTGAACAAACAAGACCTCGATCTGCAACGCACTGTTATTGAGTGCTTGGGAGAATGACCCCGTCGCATACTATAGACAGTTGGCTATGACATCTACCCGAGTTCTTTTGTAGGATCGCTTCGTCGACGACATATCGGCGGGATGCAACGACCTTCGAGAAGCGAAGCGGCTTCAGGAACAGCTTATCGGCGGATTTCGTCTCCGCAAATGGATCGTCAATCCACCGGAGCTGCTAGAAGATTTACTAGAACAAGTCCATCTTCACTCGAACCGACTTCAAATTTGCAGCGATGGCATCACCAACGAGCTCGGCGTTTGCTGGGATCCGCAGAGTGATTGGGTTCATCTGACTCCCCGGAGATTCACTCGCATCGTTCGACTAAGCGCACCATTTTCGACACCCTTGTTAAATGGTGTAAAACTTGCACTTAGATCGGGCCCGTCATTCTAATGCGAAACTAAATCATGCGAATACTACTCCTAGACACAAGGTTAAAGATTGTAATTGAGATTATTCGACTTGCAACTTTCTCAATGGTTTTTGAGAGTTTCCTTTGAGTTTAGCACGGCATAAGTCGGGGTTGCTAAGCGGCATGGGGCCCACGCACCAGTCAGTGTTTCTCATGACCGTCAAGTCAAAATAAATGAGCGAGTGTTATTGAACGCGAAGCGACGACATCAGCGACTTCAGTCGAATCAGAGCATAGAAATTCGGCCTACCGGCGGGCGGCTAGCAGATAATCGTTCAAGGAACGAGGCGGGCGGTATGTTTGGTTTTCGGCTCGTCTCCAAGAGAGGGCGCCCTTGAGGGCCGTCGAGGTCCCCCTCGTTGACTGTTGCTCACCTACTTCCCCCAGTTACTCTTCCCACGTCGCCCCGAACGGACGTATGTCAGCGCGTATGTGACTACGCGATAGCCACATAGTGTAGTTACTCAGTGCACTCTATCATCGTGTGACAGCCAACGAGACGTGTGGTCAACCGGTACGAATGTGTGGTGCAGTGTGGTGTAGTGTGGTCGATCAAATAAACCAGTGATCTCAACAACATTTGGCGCCTCTTATTTCTTTTGCTCTCCAGCCACCCCCTCCCTCCAGCAAAGAGAAACGCGAATATTGATATATGATTTTGTAATGCTGATTTTAACATTTACATTAACAGGTGGGCTTGAAGTCAAAACAAAATAGAGCAACATGGATGGCAGACACAAACATTCACAGATTTACCAGTGTGGCACGAAAAAAAGAAAATTAGCTGCCGAAAAAAAAATGAAGAAGTCTTGGCAAAAACACCTCAACTGAGTAGGTTTTTTGCAGTCATGACCTCGTCAAATGCAGTAGATGCAGATGAAAACCTTGCATCGAATTCAGACACTGCTGTGTTTGCGTTTGCAAACTATTAGCAGAAGAACGAGATAATCCATTAATTTATTGGAAGTGGATTTAGTGACCGGAAATATGCATTTAAACGTGTGACTGATCATGAAAAGTCAAAGAATCATGTTGATTCAATGGGCAATTCAAGCATGTGCAATTCAGGCGGAAGACTTGACTTGTGTGGATCGAGCGATGCAAAAGCAGGTTTTTACCATGGATACATGGATCCGTTTTAATCAAGTGCAATCAATCCCTGTTATAATTCAACTTTTCATAATATTGTGTAAATACTTGATTATTCATTTATGATTATGAATGACATAGTTAAAAACCTGATCGATTATAGCATTTAGTTTAATGTAATAAATTACTTATATTATAATTTTTAATTTATCATTTTGAGACGATAAATGTTTTCAAATCTTGAATAGATTACTGCTTTCCAGTTTCAAAATGGGAGAAATTTTTTTTAACTGTTCAAGTTGAAGGGCACACACGTAAAATTTATTGTAGAACGTGGCTTAGCTTTTCGTGGCTCTGATCAGATATTCGGCTCACCGAGTAATGGAAATTTTCTTGGAATTTTGGAATTACTTGCTCAGTATGATCCGTTTTTGGCTGGACATATCCAGAAACACGGCAATCAGGGACACGGACATGCAAATTATCTATCTGCAGGAACATGCGAGGAACTCATCGCTTTGATGGGTGATAAAGTACAAGCAGAAATAATTGCACGTGTAAAAAAGGCTAAATACTAATCTATTTGTGTTGATTCTACGGCCGATGAAGCGCGCATCGATCAACTGTCAGTAACTATCAGATACGTTGAAGGACTCGAGCCGATTGAACGTTTTTTCACCTCTCTCCCGAATACTGGCCACACGGGAAAAGAAATGGCAGAGACTCGCCTTCAGTTTCTCCAGAAGCATGGTATTGATATACAAGATTGCCAAGGCCAATCATACGACACCGCGCCAAATATGAGTGGCAAGTACAAGGGAATGTAAGAAAATATACTCGAAGTAAACAGCAATGCGTCCTACAATCCGTGTTGCACGCATTCACTGAATTTGGTAGGAAAGACAGCCCTGGCGGACCGAACGAACGGAGCGGATACGCTACAGCGTATCCTTATCGTATCCACATCGTATCCTCTCCGTATTATGCAAGAAAAACTCATTAAAAAAGAAAGATGAACATTTCACTTGTTGAAATTAGGATTCTACGTGAAATTTTGCATTAAAAGGTCACGGAGTAATCGCAACAGTTTTTCTTGAAACATTAAAAACTTTTAAAAAATATAATACTTATCGATAACGTGGGCTGAAGGCGACTTCAAACGCATCGTCGCGATTACTATTGCAATCACTCCGTGACCTTTTAACGCAAAATTTCATATAGAATCCGCATTTCAACAAGTGAGATGTTCATCTTACTTTTTAATGAGTTTTTCTTGCATGATACGGAGAGGTTACGATGTGGATACTATGTATAAGGATACGCTGTAGCGTATCCGCTCCGTTCGTTCGGTCCGCCAGAGAGGAGCCAGTGCATGCTCCGATGCCGTCATTTTTTCGATTTTGTTGAAGAGCTTTTTGTGTTTTTTACGAGTTCAACAGCGCGATATAAAATTTTGAGCGAGAAACTATCAGCTTCAAAAAGTATCTTGCAGTCTCAAAAAACTAAGTGATACTCGATTTTCGTGTCGGGCCGATGCTTCAAAAGCTGTGAAAATTGGGTACGTTCCCATTACAGAAGGGTTGATCTCGATTCAAGATGACGTTGAACAGAAAGATGTCACAAGAAGTCAAGCTCGTGGTCTTTTGGAAAAAATGAGCCGCCTTGAAATAGCTATATTCATTGTATTCTGGCATGAGATTCTTGAAAGATTTGATTCGAATAGAAAATATTTACAAAGTTCCACGATGACACTGAAGGTTGCCGTTGATTGTTTGAAATCTTGATGATATTTTGTGGAATCCAAAAGAAATTCTTTCGAGTCGTACGAAGAAGCAGCACACACTTTCTCCAGGACTTGCGAGTACGAATCTCGGCGTGTCAGATCAGCAAATGTACGTTTACAACCCATTGGCTCCAAGTCAGCGACCAGACATTGATAGCTTGATGAATGCGCTTGAAGAAAAAATTTCGTCATACCAGTTTGTTGCTGCACGATTTGATTTCATGGCTGATTTTTTCAGTCGAAAATCTGAAGAAATCGAGCAAAACTCGAAACCTCTTTTGGAGACGTATCCCCGGGATTTGGAAGCTACTTTGGGAAACGAGCTCATACAACTGAAGAAATTCGCAAGTTTGCATGAAAAAAAAAGAGAATGAACCGATGGAGATATTTTTGTATCGCCTCATCATGAATAATGGTCTTGATTCTCCGTTTGTCAATGCAGAAATTCTTCTTCGCTTTTATCTATCAATGATGGTAACTAATTGCTCCAGCGAAAGGTCATTTTCTAATAAAATATTCAAATATTCGAATATATTCAATATATTCAAATATTCAAATATTCTACAAAATATTCAAAAAAGTATTTCAAATAAAAATTAAATTCGCTATGACGTTTTGAATTGAAATACATTATAACCTTGTGATAAAAATATTTGTTTAAAATGCACAGAAACTGATTTAATATCAAAATGCACATACTTCTGCATCGGCTCCTGCTTCGATGACCTTTTTTTCAGAAGTCAGCGACGAATAACACTTCTTGAGTCCGCTGAAGGGCCCCCACATTTTAACCGGCCCGGGGCCCCCACAACCCTAAAGGCGGCTCTGTCTAGAAGCATTACCTAGGGACTTTCATTTTCCCGGAGCTTTTCTGGACCTTAACTGACCTCTCGCAAAGTGCTGTGTATAACATTGACTTTCTTTGATTATCAGTGAATAAAAAAGACAGTGAACTTTAAAGTGGATATCAACTTGAGTGTGTTCTGTGCAGTGCGAAGTGAAAATTACATTTCCTATTTGTTCTTTCAACGACACATACTCTAGTGAATTTCATATATTCGCAAGTGATTAGACAGACACACTTTAGTAAAGTTTCAATCTTTACTTCTTTCGTGTTTATTATTAAAAATATGTATCCTAAAGAAAGATATATCGATGTCAAAAAGACCTCACTGTGCTACAATTGCACCAAGGGCTTTCATCGCACCATCGATTGCCGTGCTAGGCAATGCGAAAAGTGTAAAAAGCCACATCACGTTCTTCTTCAGTTCGAAAGAGAACCATCAGAGGAACCTACTCCCTCCTTCTCGAAGTCAGTCACGACTTTAGCGAGTTTTCAGACTCAAGATGGGATAGCTTGCGAAGAACATTATAAGGATAATGTTCAACGTGGAAAATCAGGTCGATATGTTGTTAAACTTCCATGTAAGGACATGAAGGAATCTCTCGAAAATTCAAAAACACTGCCTTTCAGCGTTTTCATGCGATTGAACATAAGCTTGCAAGGGATCCTGTTTTCAAGGAACAATACACAGAATGCATGCAGGGTGATTTTCAGGAATCACATGCGACTCTGATTCCAAGCGATGAACCGGTTGATCGAAGTTTTTACCTCCCACATCACGCGTTAGTCAAAACTTCTAGTCTTACCATAAAAACAAGAATATTTTTTTATGGCTTTGCAAGGACAACGTCAGAAACTTCGTTAAATGACTCTCTGAGTTTTGGTCCTACGATTGAAGAGGATCTTTTTTCCATAATAACGCACTTTCGATTTATTTTACGCAATCGCTGCCGAAATCGAACAGATGTACAGGCAGATTAAAGTTTCAGAAAAGCATAGGCATTTTCAAAAAATCCTGTGGCGTATGTGTCCTGACGAGCCGATCAAATTCTACTCTTTGAATACCGTGATCAGTTGGCTGAGGACGGATATGAGACTTTTCCAACTGCTTCCAGCATTTAAGAGGAGACTTTTACGTCGATAATTTTCTCACTGGAGCAGCAACGTTTCAAGAAGCAATTACTCTCAAAAATGAGTTGAGCAGTCTGCTCAAAAAAGGAGGTTTTAACCTCAGAAAATGGGCAGCCGACGATCCAAAATTAATTAACAATTTTTTAGAAACATATTCCAACTATTGCACGTCTTTAGATCATTCCAAAAGTAATAAGGCTTTAGGGATCCATTAGGATGCTGCTACTGATTCCATGCTTTATACCAGTAATTTATCAAGTCCGAAAGAAGCTATGACTAAACGATTAATGCTATCTCAAATTTCACAATTATTCAAACCCTTGGGCTTACTTGGTTCAGTTGTAGTGCTTGCCAAAAATATGATATAACAACTTTGGAAGCGGCAAATTTCTTGGGATACTATTGTCCCCCCAGAAATTCAAGAGTATTGGGTAAATTATAAAAATCAATTGCAGCTTATTAATAATATTAAATTTGATCGTTGTGTCCTTATTCAAAATGCAGTCCAGATTCAGCTCCATGGATTCTGCGATGCGAGCGAGAAGGCCTATGGAGCCTGCCTGGACATGCGATCCACCGATCTACATGTCAAACATCAAACTAGCCTGATCTGCTCAAAATCTAGAGTTGCCCCTTTAAAGGTTAACAATACCCCGGTTAGAGCTCTGTGCAGCTAATCTGCTTGTTAAATTGTATAGCGTCACCTCTCAAGCTCTACCATTTCAAATAGACAAGGTATACTACTGGTCAGATTACACAATTGTTTCAAATTGGATCAATACTCCATCCCACACTTTTAAAACTTCTGTCGCTAACAGAATCTCTGAAATTCGAGCGACAACAAAATCTCAAGATTGGTGTCACGTTTCGACACAAGATAACCCCCTGGATTTAGTTTCACGCTGTCAAATTTCGCAGGATTTCATTGATAATAAGCTCTGGATCGACGAGCCTCAGTGGCTGAATCACGATTCTGTGACTTGGCCTCAAAGGTCCTTCCAACGACATGAAGTTCCAGAAAAACATGCCGACAATTTCATTCTGTCATATAAGGTCATTCATAAGACCAAAGTACTTGAAAACGATATTCAGGGTGCCCACCAGTTCCCTTTTCATCTTTTCCCTGAGTTTTTCCTACTCTCTTTTACTGGGTTTCCCTATCTCTTTTAAAGCCCATTTTTCACAATTTTAATGGTAAATCGGAATATTTTGAGTGATGAAAACAAAATTACGGTTATTATTTTAGGAAGGAAAGGCATCTGGAGGAATGATAGTACAAATTTATAGCCGAAAAACAATGTTGTTAGCATTGCGCAGTCCTCCGCTGCACGCTACTGCAACCCCCCACTCCTTCCTCACACTGCACGGCTTTCGTCTCCCCGCCAGGCACGCGCGCGCACACATACACATACCACCAACGGGCGCCTCGCAGGAGGCAACAATGCCAGTATGCTCTTTGAACTAAGGACGGGGAGCTTACTCAAGTTCTGAAAATTATTGCTGCGGGCTGAAGACGGAGAAAAATGCGGTTCTAGGAACAAGTTTTGAGGACCGGAAATTTAACCGTGTCCAGAAATTCAGGACTGAGAACTGTAATTTAGGAATCGGGATCCACGATGAATATTTCTAGCCTCTTTCCCGACTGAGTGGGGACTGATTCCTAAACTGTAGGCAGCCACTACAGGCTACCAGTGTAGGCAGCACTCTCCTTCTGGATATAGAGCGCTGGGCGCACAGTACTCTTCTAGTAAAATTCATCCTGGATCTGATTTGCTCGAAATAGAGGACCTTGTTCCTATTTTTCGAATTCCATTTCTTTCCGTGAAGATGGAGCTAAGAAACAACTCTAAGCTCAACGGTTGTCGGTTTTCCCTGTTACTTCCTCATAAAAAAATCCCTGTGTTTTCCCTGTTTTTCCAGAAAGTGGGCACCCTGATATTCTGACGCATTCCAGCGATTTCAAAAAATTGAAAAGGGTCGTAGCTCATTGTCTTTGATTCATTAAAAATACCAGAGTCAATGAGCCCTCAGCTAGATAGACTGGCGCGATCTCAGAAAGCGAACTGAACAACGCGTTTCACAGAATTCTCAAAATGACCCAATTAGAAGCATTTCCAAAAGAGTTCAATTCACTTTAAAAAAATAATGGAGTTGATTCCAAGAGTAGTCTTTTAAAACTTAATCTATTTATTGATCATAGGGTCATTAAAGTAGGCTGGAAATGACTCATGCAAATCTAACAGTACCACAAAAACATCCAATTATACTTCCAAAGAATCACCATATATCTCAAACTATTATTCGCGGTGAACACATGGATCGCATGTACGCAGGAGTCAACGCAAACTCTATGGCGTTGGCGAAACCTTCTGGCCTATCAATGGGCATAACAACACGAGGCACATTTTTCGAAAATGCGTTCGATGTTGTCGACCGAATCCAGGCGTAATAAACTGCCTAATGGGTAACTTGCCTAAAAATCGGGTTTCATTCTCTCGAACGTTCACAAACGTAGGTGTAGATTATTGTGGTCTCTTTTTTGTTGAGGAGCGTCGCGTCGGCACCGTAATCGCGTGAACGTAAAAACTTACGTCTGTATCTTTTTATGTCTTACCACGAAAGCAGTTTACTTGGAACTTACAAGCGATTTGTCCTCGGAGACCTTTCTGGCCTATTAAGAAAGATTGTTCTTTCGTCGAGGAAAATCTAAATCTGTGTCCTCTGAAAATGCAACCAAATTCGTCGATGCTAACAACGAATTACGCGAACTCCACGAACAAATCAGCTCGCTTGAAAGAAGCAAAATTATTCAGACCTTTTTTGAAAGAGAAGGTATTAGCTGGAACATTATCCCTCCCCGAGCTCCTCACTTCTAAGGTCTCTGGGAAGCTGCGGTCAAGACTTTCAAAAAACATTTCACGCGAATCGCAGGCAACGCGCTGTTAACCTTTGAACAGTTACATACGTATAATGTAGTTGAGATCGAGGCAATATTGAAATTCGCGCCCTTCAACACCCCTATCCTCCGATCCTAAAGACCTTCTCCAGTTAACACCAGGTCACTTCCTTATTGGAACCTCTCTGATTAGCTTCCCACAAAAAGATTTGCGCAACGTTCAACCGAATCGCCTAAACTGCTGGGAACTTGCTCAGCAAATGCGCCATCATTTTTCGAACAGATGGCAACGAGAATACCTCAACGAACTGATTTCACGCAGCAAGTGGAAAGTATCCACTAATCAAGAGCATTAAAATTGTTGCATCCTCTAACAATCAATTAAGGAATTAATGTACCACAATTTTCAGATTCAACATGATTTTATCCAATTTTAATTCTAATCTCGCACCACGAGTAATGCCTACTCTAGTAATATTGCATCACCGGCTTTTAATATTAATAATTTTTCTTAGGTAATTGGCTTTCAGTTTTATTGCATTTTTATCCTACTGGATATAATTTATATAATCTCTAGTTTGAAAATTTAGGGGTTAATCTTATCCTAAACACAGCTAATGTAAATTTCTACACCGATTTATTTCGATATTTTTTAACGCAAGTCATTCAAAGGGGGCCGACATGTTACATCGTAACCGTTTTTCATAACTTTTATTTATAATTTTAATATATTTCCGAAATTACACCGAGAGAAAATACTTCTCTCGTCTGATCTCTTCTCACGCTACGTTAGTATGGTTTAATTCAAACTATAATAGCACACATTATTACTGAATTAGTAAGGATGTGTAATAATTCAGTGTTGAGGTACGCTATACGAAATACTCTCAAAGGTCTCATACTCGAAACTCTAGACCTCCATAATAGTATAGTAAGGTGGCCAAGCGAGTGAATAAGGGTAAGCGCAATCTTACTCCGAATGTTTGTGATCCTTACTAAAATAGTATGGTCCCTATGCGTTCGAGGCATCAGCTTGTTTGTACATTAAACGCGTGTCGTTATTATATACTCTGTGTAAGAATCTGTGCTATCATCCCAGCTGAAAATTCCTGTACAGGAACCTGAATATTCAAATACCTGTACAGGTTCCTGTATTATCGTAGATGTTGCTGCAAGAAATTCCCTAGGACGGATCCTGTACAGGTTCCTGTGCAAGTGGGACACATTTGCAAAAAGTATCTATGAAGGATCCTGTACAGGCTCCTAAGCAGGTGGGACACTCGCATATAAATGCATCTATATATATATATATATCCGAACTTTCAATCGATATGAATTTGAACCAAATTTCCAATCCGAATGAATCCGAACTGGGATTGAACTAAAACGATTTTCAATCCGAATGAATCCGATTCAATCCGAACTCGGATTCATTCGGATTGAAAATTCAGTGTATATCAATCCGACTTCCGATTCATTCGGATTGAAACTTTGGTTTGGATTGATTCGGATTGGTTCTTTTTGGAGTTCGGATTGAACCGGATTGAGTCGGATTAATTTTTAAACGACTTGGGTCAAACGAAATGTAGAACTTTTTCCGATTGGTTCGAATTGACTCGGATTGGTTCGGATACAGATTCCGGAATGATTCGGATTGGTTCGGAGGGAATTCCTATCCGATACTTTCGCCAGGGAGACATAAGGAGAACAAAGTAATGTAACGAAAAATGAGCATATTTTTTCGCGAATTATACACGCCTTAACTTCCTGTGCGTGGCACTAGTATGAACATATGTACAAATATTTGTACTACAACATTTGTATACATCTGCATTCCTAGCGCCACGCACGGGAAGTTCAGGCGCGTGTGGATCGCGAAAAAATATGCTCCTTTTTCGTGAAGTCAATGTACATGACTTTGTTCTCCTTGTGTCTATTCTCCATGATTTTCTCAGTACGATAGAGCTATCGAGCGACCAGCTGCCATCCAAGTTATTCAGCTTCCTTCCCACTTTACACCATTTCTACACTTTTCCACTCTCACTTTCTAGCAGTTATCTTATTTTTTCCAAAAAACCAGAGACTTACCAATGTCATCCTACCTTTTTAAAACCTTAATCCCAAGTTCTCGAATATTAGTGACGAAATTTGAGTGCTCCACAGATTTCGCCATTTTTTGTGCGATTTCTACCTTACCGACATTTTTTTTTGTATCATACCAATTCCACACGAAAGATGTGTGTATATATATACTTATCGAACTTGGTGACAAAATTTGAGTGCTTCACAGATTTCGCTATTTTTTTGGAGCCCGTTACAAGAGCCTTAATCCATAAAATCCTAATGACAAGATTCAATATATTTCAATCCAACACTTTCGACATTTTTCTGAATACTTTGTATTACCTTGTAAAAGAATGAATATTATTCAACGTACTTTTTGATATTTAAATTTGATGTTTATGTAATCGTTTGAAATAAATAAAATTAACGATTTTTGATCGCTTTAAAAATTATGAAAAGGAAGAAATTTGAAAGTCGACGAGTACAACTTTTCCTGATATGTAATACAATACCTGAATTATTCTCAAAATAAAAGTGTACAAAATATTGAATTATCTTGAAATAAACTGTAAGAGACACGTCGATGTAAATGTTTTAAAGATTTTGTACGGGGGTTGTCTTCTTACTTTTTCGTCTGATGCTATATACGTAATATGTATACGGATTTTCAAAAATTCCCAAAATTAAAATCTTCAAAAGTTATTGTTTATCAGTCAACACTAAAAGTCGGTAAAGGGGTAAAAATGGTCACCAAGCATCCAATATCGATAGTTTTTCATTTAAAAAATTTCAAATCGAAATTGATCAAATACAATCTACTACAATCGAAATGCGATAAAAAATATACTTAATGATATATTTACCAATAGAATTCAGGGCGATGGCTAAAACGAAAACCAGGGTGTTAGTAATGATCCTCATTTTTTGTAATAAACAGAGAAACGAGGTTTTTCTCAAACAGCGTAACTATATGATGAATATTGATTACTCCAGATGATGCCTCAGTGTATATATATGTAGGTACTATTCGCTATCTCACTCGCACTTTTATGCTATCAAACTTCTTTGTAAGATCAATTCGGGAGGAGAAACCTATTTTTCTGAGATATTTGAATTTCATGAATCTCTTGCCCCCTCTCAAGTACAATTTGATGGAGAAAAACAACTGTCAATGTAATATCGGATGCCTGATACGTTATCAGTTATGTTTATTTAACTAACGTGCCACACTTTAATTAGTCGTATAACCTTGTAAAAATATAGCACGAAATGATATTTACCTTTTAGATTCATAAATCAATCTTTCAGGTACCGTTCAGGTACTAAAAAACTACAGTTTTGAGTCGGGTAAATTACCCTGCTATCGTATGGTAATATTGGTAAGTTACCGGGTAACTTACCCGACGTTCGTTCTCGGCAAGAATTTATGAGATTTTTTTTCTCCTTCCTAACTTCCATGAAGCTGCATGAATAGCGCTTCTGGCAACGACAACTTTCCTTCGACTATCCATTTGCTTTTCCAATCATTTTTTTCAATATTTTTTATTTAGTGCACCAAAGACAAATTTCGAAAAAAGATAGAAACGGGTAGTATTGTATTTAGCTGCATATTTTTGAGGAAAATTTTTTTTTCGGAAATCGCAAAAACGCTATAGGCTTCAATAACAACTATAACAATGCAAAGCGTAGAGGTGCTACAACACCTTAGGGGTCGTGCATAAATTACGTAACGCAATTTTCCGACAATTTTGACCGCCCCCCCCCCCCATGTTACGCTTTTTCCGGCTTTTCCCTGTAGTTTTTCACCATTATGTAACCCTAAACTAGACCCACCCTTCCCCAAAAAAGTGTTACGTAATTTATGCACAACCCCTTATCTTCAGTTCAAAAATATCACATTATTTAGTTTAAATAAAAAACTACTGAATGTTCCACATGTGATCAGTTTTTGGAATAAATAATTATTGCTTATTTGATTTTATTCTCTAAATGATTTATATTTATTCAAATGTAATAATTTTATTTTTCGAAGTTTTTGCAGTATTGCAAGACAATTATACGGAGTGTTTTGAAAATTTTCTTTTAATGCTCACAAAGTTTTCCATATTTAAATGTAACTAAATGGGCGCTGTTTTTAATTCATTCCATGAGCGCCAATATTGTCTAATTACAGAATTTTTCAGACAAAGGGTTGTCGACCACTGTGAATCAATGTTCAAGATGTTATAGTCAATTTTTGATCATTTGGTATATTTTTTCTAATAACAAGTATTAAAAAAATATACCAAATGATCGAAAATTAACTATAAAAACGTAAATATTATCTCACTACTTTGAAAAATAACAAAAAAGCATTATGACTGAATATGCTCATCAATTTTCAATAAATTCTCGAAGCTTCAGTAACATACCGGTATGTTACCGGTAATATTACCCGATTTTAAATTACCGAGAATTTAACAACTCTATACAAAACGCTGTTTCTGACAATTTGGATTGCCCTCCTCCCCCCATGTCACGCGTTTTTCATAGTAGTGTATGTACCCTGGGGTCGAATCCTTAAATGCCCAAGAATTTATGTTGAGCAAATGCTCTCGAGAATATGCTCAACATTTAAGCTGCAACAGAGCATTCATAGAGAATTCAAATAATTTATTGTTTAAACAAAAATATATCATAATTAATACATATGTTTTCACAAAAATATTCTAGAGCAAAATAAACGTATACTTTTTTGAATTACAGAGTTGCTACAGGTCAGGTTATTCCAGAAAGTGAGGGAATTGCAGGAAAAACCTGACAGAGTTAGGAAATTGTAGAAAAACTAAAGTTGAAGTTGATTCTATTATTGTGGGTAAAAATTTCAGCAATTTGGTTGAAAATTAATCTGTTTTGGTTGAGGGGTCAAACTGTTTGGTCGAAAATTTATCTTTTCTTGGTTAAAAATTCAACTAATTAGTCGGAAGTGGAACTACTTTGTTCAAAATTAATTTATTTGTTGATGATTCATTATTTTAGTTAAACAACTTTTTTTCAAAATTCAATTATTTTGTTGAAAATCAATTGTTTTATTCTGGAAATTTAACTCGTATATGTTTGGTTTAAAGTTTATCTTCTCAAGTTGAAGATTCAAATATTTGGTTTAAAATTTCTGTATTTTATTGACAATTTGAATTTTGTGGAAGAATATTCAATATTCTTGGTGAATAATTCATCTTCTTGGTTGAAAATTCTTTGAAAAATTCAAACATTTGTTTGAAAATTCATGTACTTTGTTAGAAATTTATCTATTTTTAAAGAAAATTCATCTTGTTGGTTGAAAATTGATCTTTTCGGTAGAAAATTACTTGTTTCTTACTCAGAATTATTTTTTAAACTAAAGTGTAACTGTTCCATTTTTTGTCAAAAGTTCATCTGTTTTGATAGAAATTCAATCTTCTTAGTTGAAAATTATACTATTTCGTTGAAAAGGGCCTAGCCCGCTAAGCAGGTCAAAAATGCCCTTGGCTGGAATCAGATTTTCAATGAGCCCTTTTCTGGGACTTGGGATCATAACTTTTTTCCCACATTATTGAACCCCCATCACCACCCCCATAGTCATGTTGGCTAAAAATGTGTTTTATGGTTTTTATTTTTTTTCTGACACATCTGTGTAATGGAAAAATCTAAAAAAAATTAGTAAAAAACAAATGATTAGAATACACCTAAAAAAAACTGTTTCCAGTGTTTTGGCGCGAACTTCAAATTTTTGAGCGAAATTCAAATTTTCAAAAAGATTTTTTGGTCAAAAATTTGTTGTGTACTTTTCTAAATTTTTCATAAATGAAAGGTCATCTCATGTGCTAACTTTCAGAATTTTTTTTAGATTTTTAATCAATGTGGACGGTAGTTTTTTAAAATAAAAACTTTCACAGATGGCAGATACCCTTATTAAGAAGAAGTATTGGTGAGCATTGGATCCAGTACTTTTTTCCCGAAAAAGTATTGGCTTTCCAATCCTTATTTGCAAAAAAAGTCTTAGGTCTGATACTTACCAATACTTCTTTTTCCTAAGGGTATCATGGATTAATATTGAAATGCTGAATATTATTTATGATTAAATGCTGTATCTTCAATGTTTCTGAATGTTTTGATCAGTGTGTGAAATGGAAATCCTTCATAAAAGTTTTGGATTAATCATTGTCGCTATCCTCATTAATTACAGGCACTATTTTTCGTCGTACGAACAGTTTGCTCAATATTTCTACTGGTCGCACGATTTTCGAAAAATATCGAGCATTGGATAGATAGTAAATCACAGCAGCAGCATGTGAGCAGCAACCGATCGTACGATTAGTATTTTCGGATTCACAACAATATCGTTGAATTCCTTCGAAGCCAATGGAATCAGGCGTGTATTCAACAAAACGCTTAGAACGCCGATGATTCATATGGCGTGACTGAAATTCTACTTTCAAAATGTTGGCGGTTTCTTTAGCGCAGCAAATGTTAATTTTGTTGTGATTGTCTATCAATTCAGCTAAATACGATACAGCTTAACTGAGTTGATACGAAACCGTGAACAATATTTCGAGATCGTTGCCGTTGATTTCCGAAAAATATCCTACATCCGATGAACATATATGTTTGAAAGAAATCTTTCGCCTACTCCATCGTTTTTCTTGAAATTCTTGAGACAAAATATTTTCGGAATCATTAGTTGATTTCAAACGCGATACAATGGACACGCAATTTCGCATATCGGAATTGAGA
Organism: Andricus quercusramuli; assembly: GCA_932178445.1. Classification (NCBI taxonomy): domain Eukaryota; kingdom Metazoa; phylum Arthropoda; class Insecta; order Hymenoptera; family Cynipidae; genus Andricus; species Andricus quercusramuli. Next base: position 84,150 of record CAKNXH010061338.1, read on the forward strand.
AGTTTTCCGAATTTTTTATTGGAAAAACATGCAATTTTACTATAACAGGCATAATAGCCGATTTTTCTGAGAGAACCCAGTCATCCATTTTTTGTAGCAGATAGATTAAAACCTGCTTCATTAACTTTTTTCTGTATTATATTTAATATTGGGTGTTAACAATATGTGTGATTGAAAATTTTTCTCGATATGTTTTTGCATTAAGTGGAAATGGTTCTTCGCAGGGTATAAACTTCTCATGCCAGCACTTAATGGATAACGTACACGGAAAAAATAAGTCTTGGAACATTTCGTAGATTAGTGCTAGACTTCAGGACGGGCCATCATTTTCATGAAGTCTCGTATACTTTCCATAAAGTGGTCATACATTTTCATGGAAAAATAAAGAAAAGTCATGGAAGTTTTCAAGCGCAGTCAAGAAACAACAGGCTTGGAATTCTTAGAAGACAGTTTAAAAAATATATATATACAGTCATGAAGTGGCTATAAAATAACTTCATATTTGCAAAGACTTAAATTGAATAAGTGCGTGATTCAAAAACTTAGAACTCGAATGCAAGTCAGAAAAACAGTCCATGACTGTCTGCGAGAATTTTCAGAGGCGCGCTCAGTGGGGCTCAGAGACAAATTCACATAGGTAAGATTGAAGTAGACACTGGTCAAAAAATAATTTTCCGTGGAAAATTATATTTTTCCATTAAAAAAAAAAATTGTTTAATTGAATTGTTATGCAAAATCAGTTTCGCAGCAAGTTGTCTAATTCGCAGTCCTCACTAAAATTCTTTTTACGCGGCCACGCAGTTTTCAGCTGTAGCAGAACACCAAGATTTTTTACTGTGTTTTCAGCCCGATCGATTAGCCGAGGGGCTTGCGCGGTTAGGAATGAGTTGCGTTAGTCTCGTGTCTAAGATAGGTAGTTCGAATCCCCGCAGCGTGCGTCCGATTTTTTAGAGCGTAAAAAGCGAGCGATTGATATAAGTATTAATTGTGTGTGTTATAATAATATTTAAATAAATATGTAAGTTGAAGGTAATAATATTATAAATTTGGAAAATAATTTTTTATTTTTTATTAGCATAAATGGCTAGCTTGACAGTCTACGAACCCTTCCTTGACTGTCTTTGAGAATTTAATATTGGAGTGTTGAACGGCTTACACATTTTTCTGTGATATTTTGTTGATGGAGTCTAGGAGTGCTTCACTGACTATGCTGGACGCAATTTAAGAAGTCTCTTATTTCTTCAAGCACTATTTGCATGATTTTCCAATATGATATTTTCAAATTATCAAATGCTTTTAGACCTATCCTAAAGTCACAGACTCGGTCAATGAAAATTTCCAGTACTTTTTTTTCCGTGTAACCAGCTAAATACAGCTGAATCTAATGATTCTCTCCAAGTGACGAAAATTCGTTGGGTTGTTGAAGCAATACATGACATCATTGAAAGGAAATATCGACTCCTCCGTCATCAAATAGATAATAAGTTACTTTCGAAAATCGGCTATTATAGTAAAATTGCATGTTTTTCAAATAAAAAATTCGCAGAACGTCTTAATTCCGATATGAGAAATTGCGTGTCAATTGTATCGCGTTTGAAATCAACTAATGATTCCGAGAATATTTTGGTTCAAGAAAATCAAGAAAAATGATGGAGTAGGCGAAAGATTTCTTTCAAACATATACATTCAAACCTGGGTTTAGCCAACCTTCATTCAGCGTTTCCGACAATTGTCGCTGCGCAGCGTGAAAGCGTGAGAGGACCTGCGGGGAGGTGCGTGGTGTTCAGTCAGGCATTACAAAACAGAGAGAGAAACAGGAGACGATCTCGAAATATTGTTCACGGTTTCGTATCAACTCAGTCAAGCAGTATCGTATTTAGCTGAATTGAAGGACAATGACAACAAAATTAACATTTGCTGCGCTAAAGAAACCGCCAACATTTTGAAAGTAGAATTTCAGTCACGCCATATGAATCATCGGCGTTCTAAGCGTTTTGTTGAATACACGCCTGATTCCATTGGTTTCGAAGGAATTTAACGATATTATTCTGAGTCCGAAAATACTAATCGTACGATCGGTTGCTGCTCACATGCTGCTGCTGTGATTTACTATCTATCCAATGCTAGATATTTTTCGAACAGCGACAGCGACAATGATTAAACCAAAACTTTTATGAAGGTTTTCCATTTCACACACTGATCAAAACATTCAGAAACATTGAAGATACAGCATTTAATCATAAATAATATTCAGCATTTCAATATTAATCCATGATACCCTTAGGAAAAAGAAGTATTGGTAAGTATCAGACCTAAGACTTTTTTTTGCAAATAAGGATTGGAAAGCCAATACTTTTTCGGGAAAAAAGTACTGAATCCAATACTCACCAATACTTCTTCTTAATAAGGGTATCTGCCATCTGTGAAAGTTTTTATTTTAAAAAACTACCGTCCACATTGATTAAAAATCTGAAAAAATTCTGAAAGTTAGCACATGAGACGACCTTCCATTTATGAAAAATTTGAAACAGTACTCAAAAAATTTGTTTGAAAATTTTAATTTCGCTCAAAAATTTGAAGTTCGCGCCAAAACACTGGAAAAAATTTTTTTTAGGTGTATAATCATCTGTTTTTTACTAATTTTTTTCAGATTTTTCCATTACACAGATGTGTCAGAAAACAATAAAAACCATAAAACACATTTTTAGCCACCATGACTATGGGGTGGTGATGGGGGTTCAAAAATGTGGGAAAAAAGTTATGATGCCAGGTCCCAGAAAAGGGCTCATTGAAAATCTGATTCCAGCCAAGGGAATTTTTGACCTGCTTAGCGGGCTAGGCCCTTTACTTAAATTTTATTGAAAAATAATTTTTTTACTGAGAAATTAACTATTCTAGAGCTTGCATGAAATAATGCATGGACGTGAAGGAAGTTAGAGAGGTACGCCAGGACAGAAAAGTGTGGCGACAAATAATTTATAAAAATAGTGCCAGTGGAGTGAGTGATGCCTGAAACTAAGACCTTGGATACTAATGGGCCAGAGTTGGGAGTCTCGCATGATGACTTTGCGAGGCTCTTCACTTGGGGTGATCGCTAGAGAGATTGATTGGCAAACCGGAGTTGGAGCAGAGTTGTGGAACAAACATGTTATTTAAATAAGTAACACCAGAATTCTAGATCAATCTAAAAATCTATATCCCCTCCCCTACATTACTCCCATTCTCCTCGAGTGAGTCACTCCTACCCCGAAAGAGAAATGGCTTGATGGTATAATAATAATATTTTTAGTTGAAAAGTGATCAGTTTTCCCTTTCCAATTTGAAGCGATACATTTTCCGGCGAAATTTAAATAATGTAATTATTATTAATGAAGATAGAAAAGACGATTTTTTAAATCCTATTTCCGAGTGTTCATGAATGCTCATTGAATTCTTAAAACTCATAAGGGTCGAGCATATTCTCGAGTATATTCTCATGCTCGTGAGAATTAATCCGAGCACTTGATTTCTTTAGAGCACTACCCTACACTGAAAAAAATAGTTGGTTGGGACAACTAATAAAGTAGTAGGGTCAACTTATTTAGTTTGTAATATATGCCGCTGCTATTGAACTGGTTAGGGCTACTACTTTTATTCGCAAGATTGTTAGTAGTTGTCCTTACTACTTTACTTGTTGCCGCGACAACTTTAGATGGTACATACTATTTTCAGGTAGTAAGCCGTACCACTTTAATTAGTAAGTCTTACTATTGAATTAGTTAGTTTTACAAATAAGCTAGTTGATCTCACTACTTAAAGTAGTAATCCTCACTATTACAATTACTAAGTTTTACTATTTAGAATAGTAATCTTTACTATTAAAATTAGCGAGTTTCACTATTTAAATTAGCAGTCCTTACTATTAAAATTACTGGCTCGTGGACTAATGCGAAATTAGAAGTTCTCAATAATGAAATTATAGTAAATTTTAATATAATTTCTCTATAGTGGACACAAGAGCGTCCTCAGGACTTCCTATAGAGACCAGGTCCTGATAAAACGTCATGTCAAAATACACCCACAGGCCCATTGAGATGTTAATGAAAAACCACTATAATTTCAATACACAAGAACTCTATAAGAGAACAAGAACACAAGACCTAATATAAGACCAGTTTTAGGAAGAACAAGATCAGTCGACCTTATATTGGAGTTCTTGTGTATTTAAAATTTCAGACTTGCAGTAGTAGTGAGTCCATTAGAAAATTTAGATCGATGCGATACCCGGTAAGAAAAGAAGAATTCAAAAAAATTAATACTTTGATATTTAAACGAAAGAGTGAGCAATATTTAATTTTTTTGAATGTGCTAATTTTCCATCGGGAGAAGTGCCCAAAGGGTTTATCTCTGAAACCAATTCTTTTCTATTTCCTTAACGAACGCCACTCGTGTTGTGTTCCATACAGGCGAACATATTTTCCATTTTTTTAATTCCTCTTAATGGGAGCAGTAGACACACCTCTCATGGTTATTTTTAATTCCATACCTACATGCTGTATTTTTTATTAATTTAATTCTTTCTAATCCGTCCACAAGATGCGTGCACTTACATGATTTCTATTCCTCCGTGTGTAACATAAGTTTGAAAATTTCAATTTTTTTTGTCATGGTTATTTTTAATTTCATACTTACATGCTTTATTTTCGATTATTTCAATTCCTTCTAATTGCAAGTTGGCTACTAAACATCTCCTCTCCTTCCCTAAACCCTAACAACGGTTTCAGATGTTTATCAGTCAAGTTGCAAAAATTTAACCTAAACAAAAAATCCAAATTCAAACCAAAAAAAAGGTAGGCAGGAAATTTCAAAAATTTGATTTCGACTATGCTGGATAGATCGTTTTTTGGCTCCGTATAATATTTTTGTGGTTGTGTAATCCATGCACGTAGGGGAAACCTCCCTACAGTGGATAGCTTTCCTACAGTGGACATTTGTAAATAAAAGCGAAATGCCTAAAGTAAACCTAATTTGCGCATTTGGTATGATTTAGGTTGATAAAAATGCATCATAAGACAGAATTTCATGTTATACCTAATTATAATAAAAGAAAAAAGTATAAAAAACTATTTTTGACATGACCAAGAAACTTTGTCCTCCACTTTAGTAATTTTTTCCAAGTATCTAAATTTTTTAGAATGATGTTGTTTATTAATATATGTTTCTTGGTCATTAAACCATAATATTTGTCACCCAAGAATCTTACGTTCTATGTAAGAAAATTATTATAAATATAATCCTTGAGGCTCTCATTTTCCTACTATGGATACCAGCGTCATCCCTACAGTGGATTTTCAGTTAAAAGATTTAGACAATTTGCACTCATAGGTTGGTACTGAAATAACAGAAGACAGAATCAGCTGATACTTTGAACATAGCTGCAGCGTAATGTAATTGAGAGTAATTTTAAATTTCCGGCAAGTAGAAATAACTTCACCATGCCCAATTTCTGTGTAGGTATTTTCTAGGTACTTTTGACATGGCAAGATTGGTGGCAATCCTAACCCCACCGGACCTGTCCACTGAAAGGCGTGTTGTGAAATATGAGCGAAATAACTGACATTATATTTTTGCTAATTTTATGCAAAATCGAAATTATATCACTTTTTTCTTTGTTCTGATAGTAGCGTCGGTATAAAATATAGTTTAGGGATACGCATAAAAACATCTTTCTAATCTGATTCGCGGTGTAGAATCGAATATCCACTGTGGGGCGAACCAGCCAACACTGGACAAAATTTTACCAACTCAAAATAATATCAATAGCTTTTTATTCGCTAACGAATTGATTTTTACTGATATCTCATCACATGGGTGAATATATCAGCTTCATTTGTGTCAGAACAGCTCTTTAATATATATCCTATTTTGTGTTTACTGAAACCTACCAATTTTTGCTATCCACTGTAGGGAGGTCTCCCCTACATCAAATAATAATTTTAATATAATTTAAATGTGTTCCAAGACAGATTTCATGTGAAATCGGCCAAAATATGTTTCTGTTAAACAGATTAATAAAAAAATGTTTACATAATTTACCCAAATTCTTTTTTTTCAAATGTAATTTATAAATGTAATACAATATTTACTCATTTAAAAAATGAATTTATTTCAATTCACAGTTGCGCCTTATAAGTGACATTATTTTATTCCTTTCTATTCTTTCTTTTACATTTCTCCACTTTTAATACCTCCTAATACGCTTCCATTAAATTTTTCTAAGTCGATTAAAAGGAATAGGTTTTGCTTTTTTTGTCTACTCGAAGGTGGAACTTTCGATGGAGGAAAATTCACGTATTAATGAGAATTCAGATTCTGAATTTTTTTGAATTCTTTTCTTCTTATCGGGTAGTCTTCACGGTCTTTACTACTGCACAATTCACAAAAAGGTTAAGATGAAAATGGCGACGATCGAGAACATGACGCGATATTTCGGTGCGAGTGTTGGCAGCACTGCTCAGGTTTCAATTCTGCCAATGTCGCCCAGGAGGAAAACTTGTAACTTTTACTACTGTTATTTCTTGGAAAATAAATTGGTGGTAAATGTGACTACTTTATCTGTTGTGACTAGAATTACTATCGTTACTAATATAACCTACGTAGGAATACTAACGGCGACTTGTTGCCGCACTAAACTGGTCAGTTACTTTAACCATCGAAGTGGTTGTCGCATCTAATACCAGCTCTACTAATAAAGAGCTTCTTGTCACAACTATCCATTTGTTTCACTGTAGGGTCGTACAAAAACACGAATTTTCGAATTTTGAACATTCTCTCCCGGAAACTGAATCTTCATAGTGAAAAAACTCTTGTGTATTTTTTTTAGATTTAAAAAACAATAATTGAGCTACCATGATGAAAAACAATTTCTTATGGACTTTGTTATAGAAAAACCTTCTATTTTTCCTCATACATTTAAATACATTATATATTTTACACATTCTTCTGGATACCTCTGCGGCGACACTAATCAGTCACTCATGTATTTCATATGGATGACCTGAAGATCTATGCTTCAGGTGCAAAGAAACATCGACTTGCTCTCAATATCGTCAAGAAGTACACAGAAGTGATTGGTATGGACTTTGGATTGGACAAGTGTGCCAAGATTCATCTGAAGAAAGGAAAGATTACTGGCGTTCCCGATGACTCTGAGTTTGTGGATATAAGTGTTATTAGACATCTTGACATTGGACAGACCTATACAAACGTGGGCGTGCCTCAAAGCCGCATTCAGGACGTGATGTTAGTGTTTGTTAGTGTTAGTTAGTTCAGCGATGTCAATTCCACCATAAACGGACCCCCCCCCCTTTTTCACCTTCACCCCCCTTCAAAAAATGATAATTTCACCGCTTGTATACAGCTGCCAAACTTGTATTTTCTTAATAAAGTACATTATGAACTCTCTATGAACCACCTTCACTCTTATTTACCATTTTTAGCCTTTTTACCGCCCCACCTTAAGGAGGGTGGAGGGGGTGGTTTTATTAATAATTTATGTGCAGGGTATGTAAATACAAAATATGTAAGCTTGATCACCAGACTTGACTAGGGTATTCTGGGGTTTCTGGGATCGCTGATTCCGAATCCAGGGTCCGTTGACTCCTATCACGTCAGAGTCAAGGTCATTTGAAGGGGAAATCGTAAGAAAGGCGATAGAAAAATCCTAAAAAATACATATATAAGTTTATGGGAATGCTGAATCCTTTGGGGTTTATTCAACAGCTTAATGTCAAGTGAAGGTCATTTAATGTCAAGTAAAGGTACAGTGTTATCGAGATCCTTGGCTAACGTAAGTAACAAAAAATCAGGTCATACGATTTGCCCTTCAAATGACCTTGACTCGGACGTGATAGGAATGAACGGGCCTTGGATTCGGAGTCAGCGATCCCAGTATCCCCAGAATACCTTGGTCAAATCTGGTGATCAAGCGAACATATTTTTTATTTACATACCCTGCACATAAATTATTAATAAAACTACCCCCTTCACCTTCCTTAAGGAGGGGGGTGGGGTAAAAAGGCTGAAAATTGTAAATAAGAGTGAAGGTAGTCCATAGAGAGTTCTCAGTGTACTTTATTAAGCAAATACAAGTTTGTCAGCTGTATACAAACGGTGAAGTTATCATTTTTTGAAGGGGGGGTGAAGGTGAATGAGGGGGGGGGTCCGCTTATGGTGGAATTGACTTCTTATTGTTAGTAGATACTGTAGGTATTTTTTGGACCAAAAATAATTTGGGTCAAAAACCGGCCTTAGAGACCCTCCCCCCTTGCTCTTCCAATCTGTTGGCGTTGAATAAGGTATTTGCGACTAGCATGCTTGCAGTCCCGGTTTTACTCTACTCGTTTGGGCTGGTTTATTGGACGATGAACGAGCTTACGGCCTCTGATATCGCCACCCGTAAGATCCATGCACATGCATAAGAGGTTGCATATCAAATCGTCCGTTCCACGATTATACATGTCACGCTGTCAAGGCGGACACGGACTTCTGAATCTCCAACGTCTTCATAACCGAATTGTTCTAAGTACAGTTCACACAGTTAAAAATGGAAGAGATCCTCTTCTAAAAATGGTCAGGAAGCACGAGATGATTGGCAAAGGAGCGTTTCTTTACAAAACCGCGGAGCAGGCAGCCGAGACCCTTGGTCTGAATTTCAACATCAGAAGTGAAAGTGCATTACTCCATCTTGACAGAAATGTAGAAAATCAGTCCTTGTCGAAGGAAAACTTTTGCTTGCTTCAGATCATCAGGACCTGATTCAAGTACAGAGGGTTTCATTTTCCCATTCTAGGACGGTGTCATTTCCACCTTAGTATACCGTGACCCATGATCCAACTCACTCATGTTCTAGCCGAAAAACGTTCCATTTTCGTTCAACTCGCGCATATCAGCTCCACGGCCATCTTAGTTAACACTCAACACAGCCGCCAGCTGTACATTTATTCAATATGGTGGTGTAGCTGGTATCGTTGCTGATTGGCTGCAATTTTTTTACCTGCGCGTGGCTACACCTGGTGTGAATTGAATCATGCCGTGACCGCATCCCAGCGATAGGTGTAGAGCGTCTCACGCACACGCTGAGAATCTAAAACATATACTATCCGGGTGTCCCACTTACGCGGAAAGGACGTATCTCTACAATCACAATGCAGCCCTGAGAGTGCTTTATCACCATCTTTTGTCGCTTTTATGGTGTTGGTGGCAAGCCTGCCCTGCCGAACGCTCCGAGGGAGATAGAGTCAATTGTCCAAAACGAGAAATGCCAAATTTTCTGGAACTACGATTTTCGAACAGCAGTCTCCATTGCACACTCGAGGTCTGACATCACTGCCAAGGAGAAGGAAAAGGAGGAGAGGTATCGAAACCTGAAACAGGAGCTCCAAAGACTGTACCTAAAATATTCGGTTGAAGTAATTGTCCTTGTGATCGGTGGTCTTGGAGGTACGAAACTATCACTGGTCCGTAACCTTACAGCCGTACCTGCGTGTCAAAAATATAGCAAGGCACTTGTGAGATGGATGCTGAAAGCTGTCATCCTTGGGTCGATTCGTGTTCTCAACATACGCGAGGAGTTCGCCTTATGGCCACCTATCTCACAATCGTGAGACGTGGGCACAGGTGTGATTTACAATGCTCATATAATTGCCGTCTTAAGAGGATGTAAGGAGATTGCAAACGGACATTAAAACGCTAAATTATTTTGTACGGAATTTCTCTAAGTGGATCTAAAGGGAATTTAAGAGGATCTAAGGGGATCTTAAACGGACATAAAGACACTAAATTATTTTTTGAAGAATTTCTCTCAGTGGATCTAACAGAAACTTAAGAGGCTGCGTTTACTGGGAAACCGACTAAGTATAGAATTTTTGTCTTAAGAGGTTCTAAGGTGACCTTAAGTAGACATTCAAACATTGAATTATTTTCTGTGCGACATTTATCTAAGTGGATATAACAGTGATTTAGAAGGCTGCGTTTACTGGAAAAATTACTAAGGATATAATTGTCGTCTTAAGAGGATCTGAGGGGATCTTAGACGGACGTTAAAAAACTAAATTTTGTGTATGGATTTTCTCTAAGTGGATGTAATGGGTATTTAAGAGGGACGCGTTTACTGGAAAGAGATGTCATTGGTGGCATGAGGGTAAGCAGAGGGAATACACGCAAGCGTAGAGTCGTCACTTGAAAATATTTCAAAAAATATATTCTAGTTTCTCCTTTCTTCCAGCGGACACATTCTGTAAATGCGACATAACAGAAAGGGAATATTCATAAATAACATTGTTACAATCGTGTGCCATAACAATTACAGAACATGAAGGTTCCACTGTTATTTGACGCTGTTACTGTAAGGATACGGAACAGTTCTGGAATTCTATAATGTGACTAATATATAGATATAACTGTTATAGAACTGTTATGTTAATAGAAAATCACACGTGTTGCCGAAACAGAACATATAGGTCACAATGTTCTATAAGGATGTTACTGTAAGGATATGTAACACTTCTGGCACTCTGTAATGTAACTAATATATAACAGAGTGATAGAATTGTTATTTCAATAGAATTTCACACGTGTTCCAGGAACGGAACATAAAGATCACATTGTTTTGTAAGGCTGTTGCTGTGAGGATATGTGACAGTTCTGAAATTCTGTAATGTAACTAATATAGAACAGAGTGATAGCACTGTTACGTCCCTAGAATGTGACAGGTGCTACAGAAATGGAACATAAAGGGCGCACTGTTTTGTAAAGATCTTAGAACAGTTTTGTGCTGATGGTCAGGTGCAGTAAGTGACTTGAACTGGATAAGAATTCGCCGAACAGGGCTAAATATCTTTCAAAGTCGGGCCAACCGTTGAGATATTTTATTTCATGACATTTATTTTTTCAATTTGCAGTTTGTTAGCTTAATCTTTCCGGGGAGCGGGAGTCGTTTATTGAACAAAGACCGGACTCCAAGACTACTAGAAACTTTTATTGCCGTTTGAAATATTACATGGGCGACTTAATACAACGAGAGACCAGGCCCAAACTAAACTTCTGTCCGACGATTACCGGGGACTTCCCAATGCCTTCGTTGCCCCTCTTTTCTCCCTAAGACCACTCCGTGGCCTTATCACTGGTATTCCAAGAAAAGAGCAGCTGTCGATCAATGGTGCTTTGGTACCTGCGATCGAAGGCCATCTGACAACACCCTGCAATTCATCCCGTCCCTTTGTTCGTTGCTTTCAGTTGCTTTCAGTCGGCCTTCCTGACCGTTTTCGCGTCCTCGCGAAGTCGTGTAAAAGTTGGAACACTGCTCTTTACTTTACTCCTACACATACACATAATTCAACAAATTAACGTCATTATAAGATAGAGCCGGTTGTCTCATGCGGAAATTTCTGAATTAGCTTTTGTCATGCATTGTCTATACATTCTACTGTTATTTATACATCATGCTATCTACACCAACATCACGCAGTTCGCGACGCTGCGCGATATTGGTTATCATTGTAACCCCATCCAAGACCCTGCTCGGCCTGGACTTAACTATTTGGCACATGACCCTTCTCGGCCCAGCCTCAAGATGCACTTGCTAGTGCAGTGCATCCCCCCTTTTTCAGTCATGAGACCCTGCTCGGCCTCACAACCCAAGGAGTTCAGATCTGGTATGTGAGTACCTTCTCGTCTATCAGCTCTGCTCCCTCGCTGCAGGTCCATCATCGAGGCAATCTTTGCTGTCATCGCTGCTTACGACTGACTGCCAGTTTTTCAGCTTCTCTCCCGGAAACACGCCGCTGTAAGGCTTTTGACTTCGCTGACAGCCTTTGATATCTCCCACCAGATATCTGCAAAGTTTTTGACGAACTTTCGCAAGTAGCTCGCAAGACCGACGTATTGCCTAACCACATGCACATTTTTCGGCTGCGGAAAATTTTACACGGCATCAAAGTTCGATTTTCCGGGTCTAACTCCTTCTTTGGATATGTCACACCCCAGAAATTCTACTACTTTCATCAAAAATTTACATTTGCTCAGCTTAAGCGTCAGTCCGGTCTCGCGAATTCTTTTGAGAACTTCGACTGGAGCCTGCAAAGCGTCCTGCGTATCATTTGATCCGATGATGATGTCATCGATATACGCCTGAATAACCGAGCTCATTCCTCGATTTATCAGTGGTCCTATGACTCTTTGTATCAAACGTGCAAACACGCTTGGGGCATTAACTAAGCCGAAGGGCACGCGGAGCCATTCGTACTGTCCGTCGGGGGTTACGAAAGCTGTCTTTCCTCTTGAATCTTTGGAAACCGGGACCTGATGATCTTCCGAAAATAAATCTAACGATATGAATCTAGTTTTACCAGCAAGGCTGTTTATTTGATCTTCGATTATTGGTAATGGATGTCCATCCTTTTTTGTTATCGCGTTTAATGAACGATAATCGACACACATTCGAGTTTCGCCATTCTTCTTGTGAACTAACAAAATTGGGCTCGCATACGGTGAGTTTGAGTATTGACTTATTTCATTATCTTTTAAATCGCTTATCATGTCTTTCACTGTCTGCCTCTCCGAATACGATAAGTGATAGGGCCTATAATAAACCGGGGTATCTGCTGTCAGTTCAATTTTAATTTCGGCTAAATCAGTCTTACCAATCTCACTCATGTCAAAAGCGAAGCAATCGCGATATTCATTCAGAATTTCTAATAATTTATTGTGGTCTTTCGGCGAAATGTCACTATCTACGACAACAGCTTCGCACGTTATTCGACTTTTTCTCATTTTCTCATTCAATTTTTCTTTCCTTAATGCTAATAAACGTACTTCTTCCTCTGTTACCTCCCTCGTGACCTGACCTCGAGCTACTACACGCGACCCATCAATGCGCAGACGATAATCTGCAAGATTCACGATTGGCAGGAGCCCCACTGACGTGCTTATCACGCAACGTGGGATGCAGTGTTCTTCATTTTGTTTTGCACGAAAGCTCAAATCTACATAAACATCGCCCTTAGAGTCCGAGTCTTTGTCAATTACCTTAAAATCAGCAGATGCTCCTGGTGTTATCACGCAGGCCTTCTCAGCCCATAGCTCCACCTTCCTTGGTGGTAGTTGCTCCAACTCTGGCAGCCCGACTTTTCCTGCCTCGAAGAGTCTCAGATCTCCACCCTTCTGGACGACGACGACGTTCGGCTGGTCGGCGAACGGTTGTCCGACGATGACTGGCACATCCTGAATGCTATCAGGGATGACGTGCGCGTTGACAGTTGCTTCTGCCAGGTCGACTTTCAGAGTCACCTGGCTCACACCACAAGGTCGAACCACGGCTCCTCCGTATCCCCGAAGAACATCCTGACTGCTTTCAATCTTGAGGTACAATTTTTCTGCTTCGCTCTGTCGCACCGTCACACATTGACTTCCTAGGTCAACGTAGGCGCGCAGTGGTTGACCATCACGAGCGCTTCGAAAAATCGTGTGTCCTTACTTGGAGTTTCCGATCCGATCGTCAAGACATCCTTTTTCATCGTCTGTCTTTGTGGGCAACTCCGAGCGAAGTGTCCCTCTTTATCGCACCTGTAGCATTTTTTGCCGCTACTCTTATTTGCTTTGATCGGTTGGTCATTATTAAATTTTTGACTTCGTTCATCCTTTTTGCCATGCTGATATGGCTTGTCTTTGAAATGTCTTTTTCCGTGAAAGTGTTTTTGCTGGTTATTCTCGGTGTTGAACACTTCACCAGCGCCTTCGTCGCAACTTATCAAAAACGCTCTTATAGCGGCCGTACTGTTGATGTTTGCGGCTTGAATTGCTGCCTTAATAGAGGCATCCTTTATACCATACGCGATGCACTGCACATATTTCTGCTCATCGAATCCGCAAGGAGTGAGTAAGGACATTTTGTCAAAATAATATTTTATCATTTTTTCATCTGGTTTCTTCTCTCTTTGCAACATTCTAGTCAAGCGAACTGGAAATTCAACTCTGTCAGCGAAATCCTTGCGAAGTTCCTTCTTCCATTCGTCCCATGATTTAGCCACAGATGATAGCGACTCATACCACGTTTTTGTAAATCCACGTAACTTGTTCGTCGCGAAAATAGCAGTTGCTGCTTCGCTCCATTGATTTGCGGTCTTCAGCGAATCAACCTTCTCGAGCCACGTATCTATATTTTGTTTCGGGTCTTCCGGATTAAACTCGGGAATAAGATTCTTGGCGTCATAAAGAGCTTTTTCGTTTCTGTCGTGCTGCTGATTCTCATGCGACATACTCTTCACGGCATCCCGCATATATTTAGCAAACTCAACTGCATATTCCGACGGATTTCTAGATCGACCTCGACTTGATCTACAGTACACGAGAGTTTTTAAATGATCACGATCGTTGCAACGACGCGAGTCCTTTGGAGTACATGAGCGGTGTCGAGGTCGTCCGCGACTACGTGATCTCCCCTTCTGGTGTCCTCGATCTTCTAGATGTTGAGATCTCTTCGGCGTGCGACAACGGGTTTTTGATCTTCTTCGGTTTCGAGATCTACTCGTGGAGCGTCGACGGTCTTTCTCACGTCTCGGTATTTTTGGTGTGCGAGAGTGAGACCGTGATTTTCTGCCCCCGCGTTGAATCCTATCTCGCCTTGAGTATTTTTTATCACGACTCCGACCCATTATGCTGGTTGCTCACTTGCACTTCACGTGAAAGATTCACAGCACAGATCACTAAGTCACTGTCACATGCGAATTATCCGCGTCGCGCACAACGATTAGCAGGTGCCGAAAAGCACGTGTGTGAATCCCTCTTCTGATGTTAGCTTAATCTTTCTGGGGAGTGGGAGTCGTTTATTGAACAAAGACCGGACTCCAAGACTACTAGAAACTTTTATTGCCGTTTGAAATATTACATGGGCGACTTAATACAACGAGAGACCAGACCCAAACTAAACTTCTGTCCGACGATTACCGGGGACTTCCCAATGCCTTCGTTGGCCCTCTTTTCTCCCTAAGACCACTCCGTGGCCTTATCACTGGTATTCCAAGAAAAGAGCAGCTGTCGATCAATGGTGCTTTGGTACCTGCGATCGAAGGCCATCAGACAACACCATGCAATTCATCCCGTCCCTTTGTTCGTTGCTTTCAGTTGCTTTCAAGTTCGCCATTTTTTAACCCCCCTCCTCATATTATGTCTGGAATCAAGAAATAATAAATATATATTCCTGAAGAGGACCCTGGCTCTTTCTGCAAAAAAGCATGGCCGAGATTTTGTAACGAACGTTCAAGCGGTTCGATAGCTCAAATGGGTAAGGCATCGGCTAGCCACATACGCATTAGGTAGTTTAGGTAGGGTTCAAATTTCCAGAGAGTGTAATTTTTCAACGGGTTTAAGCGTGAGATTAGATGTGTAGGGCACCGTGCGTAAAATTGCGTTATTTAAAATGTGAACTAAGTGCAGCAATAATACAAAAGACATTTTTTCTGTCACATATCAAATACACATTACACGCACATAGTACACTCATAGAAATCTTTTAAGCTCGCATTGAGCGAGGACAAAAACCCTTCATCTCATCTAAGTCTTACAAGCCTTATAAGATCCTTGTAAAATCCCAGTACACCCAGAATCAGATCCATTTAGAAACATTTAAGATATACATTACACGCAGATGGAAGCCACATAGAAACCTTTTAAACTCCCAGTAAAAGCGGACAAAAAACCCTTTGTTTACTTCTGAGTCCCTTTAAGATCCACTTAGGAACATTATACGATCCACAGTATATGCTCTTTCAAGCATGGAACAAAACCCTCTTTGAAAAATCATAGGAATCCTAAAATTCCTAAATCTATAGGGATTCTAAGAGGATTCTAAGAGGGATTTTCAGCAGGGGATAATAAGTCTATGGGAGGTTGAATCGACAGCTTTGCGGTAATCAATCCCGGCCATCGATAGGTAGCGCTGGTAGGATGCTGCGTCTTTGCAGACACATCTATCGATGAGCAGGTTCCCCCGACATCTTGCTACGCCTTTCTTTGAGCCGCGTTATTCGTACATTTCTCGCCACACAGGTCCGATTATCCGAACAATCTCATCATTTAGGATAGCTGTGAAGATCTTATAAAGAGTGTTCAAAGAAGTGATTGGCCTGTAATTGTTCGGGTCAGCTAAGTTGCCCACTCTTGGCATGAGTACTGTGCGCCCTTCCACGAACCACTCCGGAATAGGCTCTTCAGACTTTAGATATGATGTGAAAATTCGGGCTAGATGTTAGTGAGTTGAACGAAACTTCTTGCACCAGCAGGTATTGATACCATCTGGTCCCGGAGCGGAATAGTTCTTCATGCTTCTTAATACTTTTTTCAACTCCTCGGTAGTGATAAGTGAGAATTCTTCCCCTGGTATTATGAGAGCACTCACCAGCTCCAGTTGAATTTATCTGAACCACCTCTCCCTCCGCTCTAGAATTCTCCTAGCGTCAGATAATCCCCGTATTGTCAACAATATGCTGCCTGATGGTCAGCAGCTTTGACTTGTTATGTGTGTGATGATGGATCCGCAGTTCGCGCGCGAAATGTCGAAACTTGGAAGTGAAAGTCCTGCCAGATGTTATGTAGTCAATCAAACACTGAATGCGGGAAGCGTGCTGCCATGCCCAGCATATCTCTGTGCTTATCTTATCTTACCTTATCCTGTCTTTATGATCAACCGTTGGTTTTGTTTTACGGATTGCATCTGCCCAAGCTCTCGCTGCATTATACACATAACAATTGATGGTCCAGAGGTCAGATTTTTCGGAAAAATCTCCACGAAGCTCATCATCTAGTGCAGCCATATACTTTGGTTCGAGAGAAACCTGGGTGTTGATGTCTCTCCGAGCCCCGAAGCATTGCTCTTCTTCTGTTGGATAACTGCCCGCGGTTGGTCTCAGTGTCGTCTCCCTTTTGATGTGGCCGGTTTGTTCTGGCTGCGGTAGAGTAGGCGGTCCGCTTTCATAGCCCCTTTTCTGGAGTCGTTCGGCATGTTTTTGCAGACGTTGATGCGGGAAGTATAAAGGCTCTGGGTGTTTCTTGCACCATAAAGCATGCAGTCGTGACATGTAACCTTCTCGTTCAGGGGCCATACTGGTATCGTAGCACTCTAGCAGGCCGTCATTAAGTCGATACGCCTACCCAAAAGTAATGAGATTCCGCTGGTCAATCGCATTGACTCCGTCTTGAATGGCTCCCCCAACTCCAGGGTAGTCGGCATTGTTGTCCGACCTATTGTCGGGAGCCCTGCGCGTTCCACTGTTTTGAACCGCACTTGCTACAACTATGTTTGCTGTAATCATTGTTGTTTCCACGAGTAGCTAAGAAAAGAGGTTCGTCCATCCTTATTGAGCGCCGCATGCAAGGATAAGGCTGCATACTCTGAGAGATTGCCCGGGATCCCAGAGTTACCGTTCGAGATACCTCACCCAGATGCCATACAGCTTTCGGCACGGTCGTTACGCCTCCGCTTGGGAGTTCATTCCTTCGAAACCCCTGGACAATTGTCCGCGATGTTAGACAAATAATCTTTCTATTTATATATTTTTCTATGAAAATGCTTTTTCAGTCATGAGTAGAGAGTTGCTCAAGAAATTCAGCTTTATTTATATTTGTGAGATTGCATATAGAAAGAGGGGATATACTAGAGGAGAGTTAAAGGAGAACTGGTATTGAATGCTGATAAGGTCGTGGTTTGAGAGGTATGAAATTAAGTACTGAGCACAAGTTGTAGGGCTAGTAAAACTAAGAAAAACGGTATGGGAGAAATTTTCCATACATCTCTAAAATCTCATTTTATGGCCAAAAATCGATGTGTTTACGAAATCATTCGATTTTGGATATATTTTTCACAACAATATTTTGAAAACAAATTTAATACCGCGTCGAATGAGCTTTTTTCATGAAATCGGATGGAAATTGACCGAGTTGTGTGAATTTGTAGATTGTAGGGTTTTTTTGGCTAAATTTGCATGTACGTAGCTGACGTGGAATTTACATCAGGGCGGGTCACGATGAATGAAAATGATAGCAACACTCAAGTCAATGCTCATAAGTCTGTCACTCATAGTGCGGATAGTCGCTCACAGTGCGGATGCTACTGGTCAGTTCTCAGTCCTACGTACACTTTGTTAGTTGGAATTGCAGTTTGCAGTTCCTGTTGTTCGCCGGTACAATTTAAATCTGAGCTTCGGACCTACGAGTAGGCCCGTCAACCTTCTACACTAAATCAGTTTCCGATTCCAGTCTGCCTGTCGACCTCAAGTCAAGACTCTGCAATTTCAGTCTCAAGATTTCAGTAAAATCCACTCTTTACTGTAAAATCTGAAATCTGAAAGCTACGTACATGCAAATTTAGCAAACAATTCCTACAATCTTAAAATTCACACTACTGCGTCAATTTCCATCCAATTTCATTCAAAAAAGCTCATTCGTCGCGGAATTAAATTGATTTTCAAAATATTGTGTTGAAAAAGATATCCAAAATCGAATAATATCGTAAAAACATAGTCAAAGTTGAAAAAAGTCGAAAAATCGCAAATACTTTCAACTGCAGTCTCGTCAGTTTTCACTTTAACAAAATGAACAATACACAGTCGAGAAGGTCTGCTTTTCCCCTTTAAAACTGAAAAAAGAGAATTGCATATCGGATAAACGTTACCGAATTTATGAGTGATTGTTACAATACAATTTTTTTTAGTTTTACTAGACCGGCAATTTGGGCTAGGTCTTCATCAAAGTACCTGCATTTTTTTCCTTTTCGTCACACAGTGTAATCAATCTGCCCTTTTTCAAGTTTATCAACTGTCTTTTTTGCGATGCCAACATTAGCACAGGCCAAGTGAATGAGATCGCCACATTTCACACAGACTAGAACCTCAGGACTACCTCTCGAAATCACTACGTTGCCCTCCGGACACTCTCCCATGGTAACGTAAATGAAACGTAACAGAAATAACTGTTTTGAAAAAGTTTGCACCGATTAGAAAAAATTAAACAAATTAAAAAAAAAGTCACAAGACAAACCGGCCTGAAGCACTTTTACGACATACCAACTTCGAGCACTGAAAAAACTGAGATACTCAGGGAATCGCAGAAAACTGAAGCGGAGCGAATCGACACATCCGGAACCGACGACGATCAACCGTCAAGTTTAAGAAATAGAAATATCAAGTACTATTCGAGTTGCAATTGTCCTGAATATATAATTAAACATTATTCTTGATACCCTTTTGCATGCGCCTCAATTCAGGCCTGATTCACTGAGAAATTTTCAAAATTTAATTTATGTTCTGAGGTCCGTTCCCCCAGGGCATCGCGTATGATGCCCTGATGCATTGGGTTGTGATGACGAAACTTATCCCTATTGTTGGCTACTTATTCCTGTGATAATTCACTCGACAGGAAAATGCTTTAAAGACGTATTCGTAGACATGAATTTTGTACGACTAAGTTCTAAACAGACTGCACGACTCTGACGTTAAGTAACATTCATCTGGCCTCGGGGGTCAGGTGCCATGTAATTGGCCTTGGGCGGCACGACTGTGATATTGAGCGACATGCATTTGGCCATGAACGTCAAATTCCATGTGAACGGCCTTGGGCGCCATGCTTTTGATGTTACACAACCTGCATCTGGCCTTGGGCGTCAAATATCAAGCAACCGGCCTTGAGCGCCACGACGGTGATGTTGAGTCAGTTGCCATGTGACTATCCTTGGGCGACATGACTGTGACCTTAATTAACCTGCACCTAGCTGGACGCAGCCAGATGCCATGCGAGAGCATATACCTGACTGGAAGCAGTCAGGTGCTATGTGAATGCGCTGTCCGAGCCATGACTGTGACATTGAGCTGCCAGACTGGTATAATACTCATCCGGTAGCAATACATGCTAATCCACATTGATTGCTCACAGAGTTAGCTGAAAATTCAAATTTGTGAAACTGATTTGTGCTGATACACGCAACCCTTGATTTGTTTTGTCATAAAATGTGTTACAGATCAACTTGAGGAAAATGTGTTGCCATGAGAGATATGGAGCTTTTAAGTAGTCAACTGTCATTGGTAACCTTGATTACCAATCTCAAAGAAGGGTGTTTGCCACTGAGCAAGATAAAATTACCATTGTATTCATCCGTAGTCAGGTGCAATTACTAAATTACTACTTTCAAGTGTTCCAATCTAATCACCTTGAAGCGGTTAGTGAAAATGCCCTCATCAGTGAACCATTCTTCACTGAGAACCAGTTCAATGCTACTAAAGCTGCTTTCCTCGAGACGCAATGCCACCTGTACGATAAACAAGTCCGTGTTGATCGCCTCGCGGCCTGCCCAACGCCTCCAGCAAATCCTCCTGCAATAGTCACTCACTCATAAGCGCAGACTCATCTGTCCAAAATCAATCTTACAACATTCTAAGGGCAACGAAAAGATTGTGATTTTTTTCGTAATCTCTTTCTTCCATGGTGCACGATGATGCCATACTAACTCCCATGCAAAAGTTAAACTACTTGAAAGAAGTAGTTCAAAGTGCACTCTCCCGGAAGAGAAAGTCCTTAGGCCCCCTCATTGGTTGCCCGAATGACAATTGGGATCCCTTATTCGCTTTATTAGCTAACAACGGAGCTCAAGGTTACCAACATTTCACGTCAGCCGAGGCGTGCCAATCGTGCTGCCGCTTCCAGTTGGAACAGCCGTATGAGCTCTCCAATACCGTTCAAATTACTAGCTACGCCAGTGACTCGACGGTGTGCGATCTGCATGGATGAACATTCCACCTACTGCTGTCCTCAGTGGACTGCACTCGACTAGATCCAACGCCTAAAAACTACCCCCTATGCGGCAAACACTATGGCAGAGCCAGCAAATTGTTTCGCAGGCCGCGACACTGTCCAAAATCAACTTTATATGGGCGCCTTATTCTCGCCAGAATTTGTTGATATTTGTGCAATCAACTTCAACCCGTAAAAACTATCCCCTATGCGGCAAACATCATGGCAGAGCCAGAAAAATATTCCGCCAGCCCCAACACTTTCCAAAATAGGGGCTAATTTTTAGGGGTTGAAGTTGGTTGCACAAATTTGACCAAATTAAGGCGAAAATAGTCCCCTCATGTAAAGTTGATTTTGGATAATCTCGGGGCCAACGAAGCGTTTCGCTGGCCCCGCTATATCGTTTCCCGCATAGGGGGTAGTTTTTAAGGGTTGAGTTTGGTTGCAAAAATGTTTACAAATTAAGACGAAAATAATACGCTCATAGAAAGATGATTTTGAATCATGTTGGGGCCAGCGAAACATTTCGCTAACCCCACTATAGTCTTTGCCGCATAGGGGGTAGTTTTTAGGGGTTGCAGTTGGTTGCACAAATTTGAAAAAATTAAGACGAAAATAATACGCTCATATAAAGTTCATTTTAGATAATGTCGGGGCCAGCGAAACGTTTAGCTGGCCCCGCCAGTGTTTTTTTGAGTTATCAGGTACTTCCGGGGTTGCACAAATTCTAATTTTGATTGGACAAATTTGAACAAATTCTGCACTAAATATTTGGCCCAAAAAAAGTTGAATTTGCGTGGGTGGTGAGGTCAGCGAAATGGTCCTGTGCTGACGCAGAGCTTTGTTCAATACTACGAGAAGCAGAGATCGATTTGAACTTGGTGCAAGATTCTTTGGCAAACCGAGTGGAGGATTTTCTCGCGCCCGCTCCACACTTTGGCGGCTTATGGGAAGGCAAAATCAAATAAGTGAAATCTCTTATGAAGAACGTGCTTGGGATTAAAAATCTTGCGTATGAAGAGCTCTCTATTTCGGCTGTGGAGATTGAAGCAAGCATGAAGTCTCGAACTTTGCTTCCAATTACTGGCGTTCTGGAAGATCTCAATGTCTTAACACCAGGCCACATTCTCGTCCATGAAATCTTAGAGCAGATTCCTGAGCCAAGAACCTCTGGTACAGAACCGAAATATGTTACTCATTAGCATCTCGACCAGGCGACGCGTGACCATTTTTGGAAACGTTGCCCTTAGGAGTACTTTCATTCGCGTCAACAGAGAAACAAGTGAACTGTCTCGAAATTTAATTTTCAAATTGGAGAAGTCATGCTGTTGTCGATCCCTCGCTGCTTTGACGTGGAAGATGGCCTTCGAGTCAAATAACTGATGTTTTTCTCGAACAGGATGGACTTTTGCATTCCGCTGTGGCTAGGATTGTTTTTGGAACTTGCCACCGCCTTACCGTAAAATTGTATTGACTACCAGTCGTGTGTTGATTCTACTCGAAAAACGTATTCGTGTGCTCCCTGGCGTGCGGCACTATATTGCTGAACTTTATACATGGCAACGTATTTCGTTCAGGGAACGAGAAGTGCGGGATGTTAATAATTTATTTTTGCTATGTTGGTTTTCGCTATAGTTGCCTAAAAATTCATAGGTAATATTTTTCTCCCAATGTCTATATTTCTTGCGGATTCCTGTTTGTTTTGAGTTTTGTACTTTCTCCTTTCGCTGGAGTGGGGAGGCAGGCTATAGATTGGTGTCTCGCTCAGAGGGGGGGGGGGGGCGCTGTCCCACGCTTTTCCCACCCCAGTTCGGTCTCAACCTTGGTGAAGTCTAGCACAGTTTCCTAATGGATTGATATTAGTGTTTGGATACCGAGGTATTTACCTAATGCACAATTCACTTAATGAATTTCATTCAATTTTCACTATCTTCGTGTTCCCTTGGTTTCGTAACATTTTGTGAAGTGATTTTTTCCTACTCGATCATCGTCTGGTTACGTGGGGAGCGACGAGTCGGAGGACATAAACCTCCAGTTGCGTCGGGACCGATTGTTCTGGCAGAACTTCGTCACTTCCGGAGCCTATATCTGGGCTAATTTCACAACCAATCCAAAACAATTTTTTGGTGCAATAAAAAATGCATTATGTGCTTGTTTCGGGGACTCAAGCTTGGACTAATTGGTTGTTAAGGTATTTGAATTGATATATATTTTAACTGAATTAGGATGAGGCCTGGCGTCGCCGTGCGAAAGCTCGATATTAAATGGTGTAAAAAACTGTAGGCCACACGACCCTAGTGGAAAAATCTTCTTGCGCCGGCCAGCCCCAAACTGACCTTCTAGACTCTAATCTGGAGGAAATCAGATGGAATAGTCTGGGGCAGGCCAGCAATGTAACACTTTTGTCAAGTTAACGGCAAGACTGTCTAGCCAGCGGCTAAACAGTCACTATCTAGACACTTCATTCGGAAGTAAATAGATGAATAATGAATAGTACATAGTTTATAAGTTTATAAACTATAAACTAAGTTTGTAAATCAAGTTCATAAGTTTATGAATAATAGAATTCATTTCCAGCTACAAAATAGGATCACTCCTTTACAAGAAACAATATAATTACTTACAATATTCTTTTAAGGGGGATCCTGCTTTACACGGAAATAAAAGTTCATTAAACTTTCTTGAACTATTTCAAGAGTCGGGGATGAGAGCGAACCTTGAACAAATTTTCTATATTCTGTATAACTTTCAGGATTTAATTTAGAGCAAACCTGGAATAACTACAGGAATTCTGTCAACTTTATATTGAACTCCGATTTGAAAAAGTTTAATAAAATATATAGAGAAATTCATGAAAGAATGCTGAAAACTTTCGTAGAAATCACAACTGAGGTATTGAAAGTTTGTAATCACATAATTATAAGGTCGAAATACCTCAATTCAGTCAAATGTATAGAAAAATTCTACAAAAAATGTTGAAAAATCTCATAGAAATTCGATTCAAAGTATTGAGTGTTTGTGAACTACTTCAATATAAGATCTATAGACTTCAGTTCTTTAAAATGTAGCTGCGCAGTCGCTACTGTGCGCAGGCAGCGACTTTTCCGCATCGCTCCCGCGTGAAGAAAAAGAATTCAAGTCTTAGAGAACATTAGCACGCGTTGAAAATTGAAATATTAAGTTTGCCAATAACCGACACATCTCTAAATGGTAAATCCACTACCCGGGTGCACCGGAACGTGCACCAGGTCATTCAAGACGTCATCTACGATAACTTTTTTAGAATCTAAATTGTAACAATAGCCAAAATAACTATCAATGGTGAGTCGACGACCAGGATTTACCGGATCACGCACCAGGCAGTTTAGCAAGTATTCTACGAGAAGTTTTTCAAAATTTAAATTGTGTCAACATCTGAAATAACTACCATTGGTGAGTCGATGATCAGAGTGCACCAGAACGTGCACCAGGTAGTTCAAGTCGTCATGTATAAGAAATTTTTAAGAATTTTAATTGTTTCAATCCCTAAAATAACTACCAATGGTGATTCGACGATCCGGGTGCACCGGATCACGCACCAGGGAGCTTAACACGGATTCTACAAGAATTCTTTTAAAATTAAAATTCTGTCAACATCCAAAATAACTACCGTTGATAAATCGACGAACAGGGTGCACCGGAACGTGCACCAGGTCTTTTGGCACGTATTCAACGAGAACTGTTTTAAAATTCAAATTGTGTCAACATCCAAAATAACTGCCGTTGATAAATCGACGAACATGGTGCACTGGAACGTGCAGTAGGTCTTTTGGCACGTATTCTACGAGAACTGTTTTAAAATTCAAATTGTGTCAACATCCAAAATATTTAACAGTGGCGAGTCGACGACCCGGGTGCTACGAGTCGCGCACCAGGTAGTTTAGCACGTATTCTACGAGAACTTTTTAAAAATTTGAATTGTTTCAACCACCAAATTAACTTCCGTCGACTCACCATTGGTAGTTATTTTGGCTATTGACATAATTTAAATTTTTGAAAAGTTCTTGTAGAATACGTGCTAAGCGACCTGGTGCACGTTCCGGTGCATCCTGATCTTCGACTCACCATTGGTAGTTATTTTGGTAGATAAACCTCAATATTTCTAAAGAAATCATCAAGTCAAGCTTTCTTCTATCGTTTTTATATATTAAGAAAATATGAGAGAAAACAAAGTTTTCATTTTTTTTCCAGTCTTACGATCCATTTAGAAAAAATTAAAAAAAGAAATCTAGTCAAAATTACTTTTTATTGACGTTCTGGCCTAATCTGTGGGCCTTCATCAGAAACAAACATCTTAAAGAATAATCGGAGTCAATCATAAATATACGTCGAAGCGAATGACAACATTTTTAAATTTTGTAAAGTCAGATATCATTCTGAAGTTTCAAAAATCATTATGAAGTTTGTAAAAAAAGTATTGGGAAACTATAAAGTCCAAGGAAATTTCCCAATATGTTCAAAAAGGTTCATATTTTGTAATTAAAATGCTGTGAAACAGCTAACAAGCTGATGTATTGAATACTAATACAACGCTGCTGAAAGCTGGTGACCTTCTCAGCATAAATCACCAACCTATTGAGACTCTCGGTTTCCTTACTCATGTCCTCACCCCCCCCCCCCCCACTAACAGAAGTTTTGGGGGGACTGACTTTACAACTTGACTCTCCACCATACGACAAATCACTGCTTAACTTGGACATGATTTCGACTCGCAAAACAAATTTCGCGCATACAGGTGGTACTTGGGTGTGCAATCTGAACATGAATAATACAAACAATTAAGTAGCCTCGGAATGGACTGAAACTTTGATTGGCGGAAAGCACACACACGGTAAACGTAAAGGTCGAGTTTCAGGCGATGAGTGGAGACTGGGTGTTTGGAATGCTAGAGGAGTGAATGATCTTAAAGTAAGAGAAATACGAGAAACTATGCACGTAAGGAAACTATATATTCTATGTGTACCTGAGACGAAGAAAAAGGGTTGTTCAAGTAGAAACATAGAAAATGGGGTGTTGAAAGGCGGTTTCGAAATATGGACAGGAGTAGATAGTGAATCACATCTTTATAGTCAAGGGGTCGGTTTATTTATGAATAAAAAAGCAAAACAGCATCTCAGAGATCAAGGATATGTATCGCCCAAATTGTTGTGGGTTAGAATGAAGGTAGGAATCAGAAGATTATTTATCATAGCGTGCTACGCACTAGTTGATAGCGATTCGAGGGAAGTTAAGGACGCCTTCTGGGACACTTTAAATTATACAATAAGTACTTGCGACCAAGGTGAAAGATTAATTTTGTTAGGAGATATGAACGGATGGGTCGGCGTCCAACGTCAGGATACAGATACAGAAAGGGTACTAGGTAAATTTGGAGATCCAAGAAAAAATTATAACGGGGAAAAGTTAGTTATAGTCCGGGAGCTGGGTATGAATCCGTATGCACTTAGGAGGCAAAAGGTAAAAACCATGTAATCCCATGTATTTTGACTCGCTGAATGCAATGGTACCGGTTATTTTTACGAGAAGTGGATGGGTTTTGTTTAAAACGCAATCGTTTAAACAATTATGAAAAATGCTTTTTTCAACAGGACAAATTTTTTTTTAGGTAATTTGGGCCATTTTAAGACGAACAGGTCTCTTGTCATTTGTTCGTAAAATGCATATTTAAGAAGTTATGAATTTTTCAAATTGAAAAATTGACGTTTTTTTGTAAATTTGACTGTTAATAATTTTCGATCCAATCAATATTTTTCAAAAGTTAAAAAACCAGTTTATTCCTTAAGATTTCTTCTATCCATTAACGGTATGCAATGTCGGATTATCAATTTGGAAGCCTTTGTTATCGCAATTTACAAGTAGCACTTTTTACGCGCGGCGCAGTACGTGCGCAATAGAGGCCTGGCGCTCGCAACTCGCCCGCTCATCAATGTCCCCGCATATCGCAACCAATCATATATTGCTCATTATCAGATTATTCATATTGTTGAATAATTAATATTTAATTGAATATAAACATAATTTTTTTAATGCATTTTACAATCCATCTTTATAATCCAATTTGATATTGATATAATATTATTATATGATATTCCGTAGTTCCATGTTTTACAGAATTATGTACGATTATTTTTAAATATTCAAATATTTTCGCGGGAATCTTCATTCTAATAATTGTGACAAGATTGCATTTGTTAATCGAATGCAGAAAAATTGGATTCTTTGCAATGTGGATACACTATAGAGAACAATGTATTGTTACCAAAAAAAATATATATATTATTACCGCCGGCAGACGAATTCGTCCCAAGTTGTCGCTGTACCACTATTGTTCTCGTACTGCATCATGTTGTTGTTTAGCGGCTCAAGTAGAATGTATATCGTTTTGTTCATGTAAGAAAAGTGACACATGTAAAAACAAATTTAATTTTCCTAAGGAATAGAAAGGTAGAACAAGCATCTTTCTATTTTATTTATTTTGTCATATTATACAACACAAGGTATTTATGTTTCTCGATGTATTGTTAATAATTTCATTTTATGTGAATCTTGTCTTTATAAAATTAACAAATGAACAATTGCTTACGATAAGCCGAGACAAATTGCAATTGTGATGAACGGGCGAGTTGCGAGCGCCAGGCCTCTATTGCGCACGTACTGCGCCGCGCGTAAAAAGTGCTACACCAGAGACTCGATAGATGAACAATCTCGGGGGTTCCCTGAAAATAGCCTTGTTCATATAGCGCGTTCAGCGGAACGTAAATAGGCAGGACCGCCTGAACCGTTTCCATGATATTGCGCAATCTACTTGATGGTGAATCCACACTAAGCCCATTCCGCTCCGCGCGGCGCGGTACCGCACGTGCGTTTGCCTTGCGTTCTAAGTAGTACCAGCCTCCGGGTAGAGAAGTGAAAGTTACTAGGGGGAAATATGGCCGCCACAGATTGCTGGAGCATAGCTTTAACTTCAGGAGGCATGTAGTCATGAATTCATAAAGTTAAAGTGTCACACTGCTGATTCAGGTTAGGGAAGGGAGAATATATTTAAATATAATCATCGTTAATAAATCAATACGGATAAACTGTTTCATCAATTCAGAATTCGTTCAGACAGCAGATTTTGCTTTCTTTTCAACGTACACGTCTGTAAAGAAGTTAGGGAAATCCTTCCCTCAACATATTTGGTGTTATTTCGTAGTAGACTTTGTCAGGTGACATAATTTGTTATTAATTTTGATAAATTAATTAATTAAAATATACTTTCAACCAAACAACTCCATTTTTAACTACAGTTACGATGAATATACATTGATTTTCGATTTTTACAAACACTTCAAAGCTGAAAAACGAATTTTTCTGTAAAACAGTTGAATTTTCAACCACAGCATATGCATTTTCCACCAGATAAGAATTTTCTGAAGATATTTGAATCAAGGATTATTAATTTCCTCCGAAACACGAATTTTTATGCAAAAACAAAGAAGAAAATTTCAACTTTCAGCTGTAACAAATATATTCTCAATAAACGGAGAAACGACTTTTGAACAATGCATTTTAATTTTCAGTCAAAAAGATGGACCGTTAGCCCAAAAAAATAATTTTCAAATAAGTACTTGAATTTCAATTACGAAACTACAATTTTCAACTAACCAGTTGAACTTTCAAGGAAACAGATGAATTTTTAACTACAGATACAATGAATCTATGAATGAAATAAATACATAATCAGTTAAAATAATTGTTTTTCAATTGTAAAAAAAACCTTAAAGTTAAGAAAGGAATGTGTATGTGGAACATTGTTGAACTTTTAACCCATAAATATGAATTTGCCACCAAATAATAATTTTTGTGGGAAATTGGAAACGAAGAATATCAATTTTGTACAAAAGAAGACGAATTTTGATCACAAAATTGAAAAAAGTGTCTATTAACGTTGGAAAAATTTAACTGTCACTTGTAAACAATTAATTTTCAATAACAGAAGTAAAATTAGTTTAATTTTTCAGAAAAAAAGATGAACCATTATCGCAAAATAAAAATGAATTTTTAACTACGTACTTTTATTTTCAATTACGAAACTATAATTTGTAACCAACCAGTTAAACTTTTCAGCAAACAGGCGAGTTTTTAACTATAGTTTCGATGAATCTACAACTCAAATAGATACATAATAAGTGAAAGAAATTGATTTTCTATTTTTTTAAACTTTAAAGCGAAAAAACGAATTT
>CAKNXH010061339.1:7604-34322 GCA_932178445.1 Andricus quercusramuli
TTGATTAAAAAATATCATAAGGTATCAAGAAAATGAAGGGGGAACCTTTTTTTTTGTTCGAGGGGCACATTTGATAAACTTTGTAGTGTGATAAAAAATCCAGTTTTCAATTGTAAAAAGAGTGAGAAATTTTTTTCTAGCTATTGAGTAGCTCAATCGATAAAAATAGGTTGGATTAAAAAATATTATTAGGTATCAATAAAATAGAAGAGAAGTTTTTTTGCTCGAGGGGCACGTTTTCTCAAATTTGGACGGTGATACAAAATCAAATTTTTAATTTGAAAATAAAGTCAGAATAATTTTGTTTAGCTATTAAGCAGCTCAACTTCTAAAAAAAAGGTTTGATTAAAAAATATTATAAGGTATCAAGAAAATGAAGGTGGAACCTTTTTTTGCTCGAGGGGCACGTTTTCTCAACTTTGCACGGTGATACAAAATCAAATGTTGAATTTGAAAAAAAAGTGAGAATGATTTTTTTAGCTTTTGAGCAGCTCAATTTCTAAAAAAAAAGGTTTGATTAAAAAATATTATAAGGTATCAAGAAAATTAAGGGGTAACATTTTCTTTGTTCGAGGGGCACGTTTCCTCAACTTTGTGGAATCACAAAAAATCCAGTTTTCAATTTTGAAGAGAGTGAGAAATTCTTTTCTAGCTATTGGGTAGCTCAATCAATAAAAAAAGATTTGATTCAGAAATATTATTCGATATAAAAAAAATTATGAAGGAGAAGTGTTTTTGCTCAGGGGGCACGTTTTCTCATCTTTGGACGGTGATGAAAAATCCAATTTTTAATTTGTAAAATAAGTGAAGATAATTTTTCTAGCTATTGAATAGCTCAACTGATACAAAAAAGATTCGACTGAAAAATATTATGAGACATCAAGAAATTGAAGGGGGCATTTTTTGCCGAAGGGGTACGTTTTCTCAACTTTGGGCAGTGATGAAAAATCCAATTTTCAATTTCAAAAAAGTGAAAATAATTTTTTTAGCTATTGAGTAGCTCAATTAAAAAAAAAGGTTTGATTAAAAAATATTGCAAGTTATCAAGGAAATGAAGGTGGAACCTTTTTTTGCTCGAGGGGCACGTTTTAAAAACAGTGTAGAGTGATGAAAAATCCAGTTTTCAATCGTAAAAAGAGTGAGAAATTCTTTTCTACCTATTGAGTAGCTCAATCGATAAAAAAAGGTTTAATTAGAAAATATTATTAAATATTAAGAAAATGATGGAGGGGAATTTTTTTTTGCTCAAGGGGCACGTTTTCTCAACTTTAGACGGTAGCTCAATCAATAAAAAAAGTTTTGACACAGAAATATTATCAGGTATCAAGAAAATGAAGGGGAAGCTTTTTGCTCGAGGGGCACGTTCTTTCAACTTTGGACGGTGATACAAAATTAAATTTTGAGTTTGAAAAAAAAGTGAGAATAATTTTTTTAGCTATTGAGCAGCTCAACTTCTAAAAAAAGGTTTGATTAAAAAATATTATAAGGTATCAAGAAAATGAATGGGGAAGCTATTTTTGGTTCGAGGGGCACGTTTTCTCAACTTTGTGGAGTGACAAAAAATCCAGTTTTCAATTTTAAAAAGAGCGAGAAATTCTTTTCTAGCTATTGAGTAGCTCAATCAATAAAAAAAGCTTTGATTCAGAAATATTATTGGGTATCTAGAAAATGAAGGGGAAGCTTTTTGCTTGAGGGGCACGTTTTCTCAACTTTGGACGTTGATCCAAAATCAAAATTTCAATTTGAAAAAAAAGTAGAAAACAATTTTCTAGGTATTGAGTAGCTTAATCGATAAAAAACGGTTTGATTAAAAAACATTATTCGATATAAAAAAAAATGATGAAGGAGAAGTTTTTTTTGCTCAGGGGCACGTTTTCTCAACTTTGAATGGTGAAGCAAAATCCAATTTTCAATTTAAAAAAAAAAGTAAAAATAATTTTTTTCTAGCTATTGAGTAGCTCAATTGATACAAAAAAGATTGGACTGAAAAATATTAGGAGGTATCCAGAAATTGAAGGGGGCATTTCTTTCCTGAAGGGGTACGTCTTCTCAACTTTGGGCCGTGATGAAAAATCCAATTTTCAATTTGAAAAAAAAGTACAAACTAAATTTCGAGCTATTGAGTAGCTCAATCTATCCAAATAAGGTTTGAATGAAAAATATTATTAGATATAAATAAAATGAAGGGGAAGTTTTTTTTTGTTCGATGGGTACAAGTTTTCTTAACATTAGACAGTGATAAAAAATCCAATTTTCAATTTGTAAAAAAAGTGAGAATAATTTTGCTAGCTATTGAGTAAGTAGCTCAATTGATACAAAAAAGGTTCGAATAAGAAATGCTATTAGGTATCAAGAAAGTGAAGGGGAAATTTTTTAGCTCGAGGGGCACGATTTTTCAAATTTTAACAGCGATGAAAAATCCAATTTTCAATTTAAAAAAATTATTTTCTAGCTATTAAGTAGCTCAATTGATAGAAAAAATTTCGATTAAAAAGTATTATTAGGTATCGAGAAAATGAAGGGGTATTTTTTTCTCGAGGGGCATGTTTTGTAAAGTTTTGACGGTGATACAAAATCTCATTCTCAACTTAAAAAAAAAGTAAGAAATAATTTTCTAGGTATGGAGTAGCTCAATTGAGAAAAAAAGGTTTGATTACAAAATATTATTTTTTTTGCTTGAAGGGCGCGTTTTCTCAATTTTGCATGGTGATAAAAAATCGAATTTTCAATTAAAAAAAAAAAAAAGTGGGAATTTATTTTCTAGCTATTGAGTAGCTCAATTTTCATAAAAAACCTTCGATTGAAAAGTATTATGAAGTATCAAGAAAATGAAGGAGTTTTTTTTGCTTGAGAGGTATGTTTTGTAAACTTTGGACGGCGATAAAAAATCCATTTTTCCGCAATGTGATACTTAATTAATTTTTTCTTCTGAAAAAAAGATCTTCTCCATTCGCTCCGCTGGGAATCGAACCACAGAACTTCCGATTGCCGGTCGGGTGCTTTCCCATTAAGCTAGTAGAGAGATCGAGAAAAGAAACTTTTTTCAGAAAATACACGCATTATTTTGCGAGGTGGTACATATAAAATTTTGTCAAGGAATCTGTATTATCATCAGAGAATAACAGAAATTTTTAACGTCATTTCAGACTAGATGGAAATATGAATTAAAAATTATTTTTAATTAATAATAATAATTTTTCCATCTAGTCTGAAAAGACGTTAAAAATTTCTGTTATTTTCTGATGATAATACAGATTCCTTGAAAAAATTTGAGATGCACAACCTTGCAAAATAATGCGTGTGTTTTCTGAAAAAAGTTTCTTCTCTCGATCTCTCTAGTAGCTTAATGGAAAAGCACCCGACCGGCAATCGGAAGTTCTGTGGTTCGATTCCCAGCGGAGCGAAGGGAGAAGAACTTTTTTCAGAAACAAAATTAATTTAAAATAATTTATAATTTCATAAAAAATCTTTGTGTCACGATGTGTATTCGAATTTTTTTGATTTTTTTTAGCCAATAATCTCATTTTCGAAAAAAATCGTATTAACTTTAACTGTTAGGTTGAAAGTTGAACTACTTTGTTAAAATTTAAAACCCAATTTGAAAAAAAAGTTTTTATTTTCCTGTTCTTCTCACTCTTAAAAAATGATGAAATTATTTAATGGTAAATATTAATGAGCAATTAACTTTTGCGTTAAATTAATTTGTGAGTTTTTTCTTCTTCTTTAGATTAATTAAAGTTTAGCTAATAAATGAAAAGAGAAACCTATTTTAATCGTTTCTTTTTCAGGAAAAAGTGTTTACGAAAGAAATAGTGAGTTTTCAGAAAAGTATAATTGTTTGTATCCAATCGCCTTTCCCTTTACTAGTTGTGAGAATGAGAAATGTTCTATGAGGAAACAATTTGGTTCTATGAACTTCAACGCTTTTCCTAGTACTATAATAATATGTAATTAGCAACATCATTATGGACTGATAGTAGCATAATCGATGCTTATATATTTTCAGAGTATTAGTTTAAAACCTCGTTTTAAAATGTTTGATTTAAACAAACAAATTTTTGTTCAATGTAGACTAATATTAATTAATAATGATTAATCAATAATATTATTATATTATTATTATTGATTATTAATTTCATTCAATTTGAATTAAACAAATTTTGTTTCTAATTGATCAAACTTCGGGACGACTGAAAAATCCCGAAAAATAAAATTCCCGAAACTGCAACATTCCCGAATTCGAGAATTCCCGAATAATAAAATTACTGAATTATAAAATTCCCAAATTGTAAAATTACCGAATAATAATATTCCCGAATTATAAAATCCCCGAATTGGGAAATTCCCGAACAATATTTTATAATATGACCGAATTGGAAAATTCCCGAATAATGAAATTCCCGAAGGATTATAATATTACCGAATTGGAAAATTCCCGAATTGTAAAATTCCCGAATTTAAACAATTAAAATTGTTTTATAAATATATTTTATCAAATAAAAATACAATAAAAATAACAAATAAATCTTTACAATAATATTATATTGTATTTTTATTTGATAAAATATATTTATAAAACAATTTTAATTGTTTGAATTCGGGAATTTTACAATTCGTATATTTTATAATTGGGCAATTTTCTGTCAAAAATTTTATTATTCGGGAATTTTACAATTCGGGAATTTTATTATTCGGGAATTTTCCAATTCGGGATTTTTATTTTTCGACAATTTTATTATTCGTAAATTTTATTATTCGGGAATTTTCCAATTCGGGAATTTCGCAGTGTCGGGAATTTTATTTTTCGGGATTTTTCAGTCGTCCCGAAACTTCGTTTGAATGCATACAAGTTCTATTCAATTCAAACAAAATTAATTTTATTTTAACACTAACAATCTTTAAAATAAACAGATATTTGACAAAGAATTTGTTATATTTTTAGAGATTTTGTGTGAAACAAGTAAAATTTTGGGGACGACGGAAAAATCCCGAAAAATAAAATTCCCGAATTTAAACAATTGAAAATGTTGTTCTATAAACATAAAAATATGAATTAGAAATTTTCTGACAGAAAATTGCCGTAATAACCCTGATTTTAAACATTAAGAAACATTTTTTCAATGAATATTATATATTTATTAAAAATAATATAATCAAATATTTTTATATTAGAAAAATGATTGATTTTCTTATATTCGGCAATTTCCAAATCATAAAATTCCATAATTTAAACAATTAGAAAATTTTTTTCCCAATGAATATTATTTACAATTGAAAATAATATAAAAAAATATTTTTATCAATGAAATTTTTGAAATTTTGTCAGTTTTTAAAATTATTCTTTGAATTCAAAATTATAGTAATTGAAAAAATAATTGTATTTCTGAATGCAGAATTTTATTTGGAAATTTGCATATTATTTTTGAAAAAATTAAAAAAAATTTCCCAGGAATCAAATTGTTAGTTAAAAAAATAGGATTTTTTTTCGTTCAGATTTTCAATTGTTTAAATTTGGGAATTTTCAGTTTCGGGAATTTCAAAATTTGGCAACTTTCAGTCGGGAATTTTATTATTAGGGAATTTTCAAAGTCGGATTTTTTATTACGGCAAGTTTATAATCTGGGAATTTTCCATTTTGGGAATTTCGCAGTGTCGGGAATTTTATTTTTCGGTATTTTTCAGTCGTAGCTTTAAAATAAGAATAATTGAACAAATTTTAATTGAGAGGTATTTTTTTTCAATTAGGGTATTTTAAATTTGAACAATAAGTTTAGAAACGTTAAACATAATTTTTTGTTATGCTTGAATATTGTATTTTGAATAAATAAATCATCTCTGTAAAAAAATTTAAATATTGAAATTGGGGAATTTTCTAGTTCGGATATTTTATTATATATTTTATTATAATTTTATTTATAATTTTATTATTACGGAATTTTCCGATTCGGGAATTTTTCGATTCGGTAATATAATAAACTGTTCGGGAATATTATTATTCGGGAATTTCGCAATTCGGGTATTTTATTAATCGGAAATGTTATAATTTTAGAATTTTATTTTTCGGGAATTTTCCAGTTCGGCGATATTATAAACTGTTCGGGAATTTTATTATTCGGAAATTTTTCAATTCGGGTATTTTATTATTCGGAAATGTTATAATTCGGGAATTTATTATTCGGGAATTTTCCGATTCGGGAATTTTGCAGTGTCGGGAATTTTATTTTTCGGGAAGTTTGTAATTCGGGAATTTTCCAATTCAAGAATTTGATTATGCGGGAATTTTGTAAATCGCGATTTTATGATTAAGGAATTTTCCAATAAGAGAATTTTATTATTCGGGAATTTGGCAATTCTGGTATTTTATTAATCGAAAATGTTATAATTCAGGAATTTTATTATTCGGGAATTTTCCAATTCGGTAGTATTGAAAACTGTTAGGGAATTTTATTATTCGGGAATTTTTCAATTTGGTGATATTAAAAATTGTTCAGGAATATTATTCTTCGGAAATTTTTCAATTCGGGTATTTTATTATTTGGAAATGTTATAATTCGGGAATTTATTATTCGGGAATTTTATTATTTGGGAATTTCCCAGTTCGGTAATATTATAAATTATTCCGCAATTTCATTATTCGAGAATTTTCCAATTCAAGAATTTGATTATGCGGGAATTTTGTAAATCGCGATTTTATAATTGAGGAATTTTCCAATGAGGGAATTTTATTATTCGGGAATTTTCCAATTCGGTAATATTGCAAACTGTTCAAGAATTTTATTATTTGGGAATTTCATTATTTGGGAATTTTCCAATTCGGTAATATTGTAAACTGTTCGGATTTTATTGTTCGGGAATTTCAATTTTCGAGAAGTTTGTAATTCGGGAATTTCATAACTCAGGAATTTCATTATTCAGGAATTTCATTATTCGGGAATTTTACAATATGGTAATATCATAAACTGTTCCAGAATTTTATTATTCGGGAACTCTATAATTCAGAAATTTTATTGTACGGAAATTTTCCAATTCAGGAAGTTTATTTTTAGTGAATTTTCCTATTCGCAAATTTTATTATTCGGGAATTTCGCAATTTCGGAAATTTTGTTATTCGGGAATATGCAATTCGGTAAGATTTTGAACTGTTTGGGAATTTTATTATTCGGGAAATTCATTTTTTGGAAAGTTTGTAATTCGGGACTTTTATGATTCAAGAATTTTCTAATTCGGGAATTTTTTAATTCAGGAATTTTTCAGTTCAGGAATTTTTCAATTCAGGAATTTTCCAATTCGGGTAATTCATTATTCGGTAATTTAAAAATTCCGGAATTTTACAATTCAGGAATTTTATTATTCGGGCATTTAATTATTTAGGAATTTCCCAATTCGGAAATTATGCAGTGTCGGGTATTTCATTTTTCGGGGAGTTTGTAATTCGGGCATTTTATAATTCAGGTATTTTCCAATGCAGGAATTTCATTATTTCGAAATTTTCCAATTCGTTAATATTATAAACTGTTCGGTAATTTTATTGTTCGGGAATTTTCTAGGTCGGAAATTTTATTATTCAGGAATTTTCCAATTCGCAAATTTTATTATTCGGGAATTTCCCAATTCGTTAATTTTATTATTCGGGATTTTTTCAAATCCTTAATATAATAAATTGTTCAGGAATATTGTTATTCGGGAATTTTATTATTCGGAAATGTTATAATTCGGAAATTATATTATTCGGGAATTTTTCAATTCAAGAATTTTCCAATTCGGGTAATACATTATTCAGGAATGTTATAATTCGGGAATTTTATTACTTAGGAATTTCCCAATTCGGTGCTATTATAAACTGTTCGGGAATTTTATCATTCGGGAATTTTCCAATTCAAGAATTTTATTATGCGGGGATTTTGTAATTCGGGAATTTCATAATTCAGGAATTTTCCAATCCGGTAATATTATAAACTGTTCGGAAATTTTATTATTCGGGAATTTTCCAATTCGGTAATATTGTAAACTGTTCGGGAATTTTATAATTCGTGAACTTTTTAAATGATGAATTTTCCAAACATGGAATTTTATTATTCGGGAATTTTCCAATGCGGTAATATTGTAAACCGTTCGGGAATTTTATTATTTGGAAATTTTATTATTGGGGAATTTTTCAATTCGGTAATATTGTAAACTGTTCGGGAATTTCATTATTCGTGAATGTTAATGTTCAGGAAGTTTGTAATTCGCTAATATTATAAACTGTTCAAGAATTTCATCATTCGGGAATTTCATAATTCAGGAATTTTATTGATTATTTCATTTTATTATTATTAGTTTCCATTTTTATTTCTAACGTGAGTATTTTAACATGAGTATTGGATGCTAAATGAGATTTCAAATTTGATCTTATTCTAATTTAAAATTCCTGAATTTAATTTAATTATTCAGGATTTTACAAATCGGTAATATTGTGAAATGTTCGGGAATTTTATTATTCGGGAAGCTTGTAATTCGGGAATTTTATATTTCAGGAATTTTCAAATTTTGGAATTTTAATGTCCGGAAAGTTTGTAATTTTGGAATTTTATAATTAAGGAATTTTCCAATTCAGGAATTTTCAAATTCGCAAATTTTGTTATTCGGGAATTTCTCAATTCGGTAGTTTTATTATGCGGGATTTTTTGCAATTCTGTAATATAATAAATTGTTCAGGAATATTATTGTTTGGGAATTTTTCAATTAGGTACTTTATTATTCGGAAATGATATAATTCGGGAATTATATTATCCGAGAATTTTTCAATTCAGGAATTTTCCAATTCGGGTAATACATTATGCAGGAATTTTAAAATTCATGATTTTTATAATTCGGGAATTTTATTATTTATGAATTTCACAATTTGGTGATATTATAAACGGTTCAGGATTTTATTGTTTTTGAATTTTATTATTCGGGAATTTTCGAATTCGGTAATATTGTGAAGTGATAGCAAATTTTATTATTCGGGAATTTTAATGTTTGGGAAGTTTGTAATTGGGGAATTTCATAATTCAGGAATTTCCCAATTCGGGAATTTTATTATTCGGGAATTTTCCAATTCAATAATACTATAAACCGTTCGGAAATTTTTCAATTCAAGAATTTTATTATGCGTGAATTTTGTAATTCGCGAATTTTATAATTGAGGAATTTTCCAAGTAGGGAATTTTATTATACCGGAATTTTCCAATTCGGTAATATTGTAAACTGTTCGGGAATTTTTTTATTTGGGAATTTCATTATTCTGGAAATTTCCAAATCGGTAATATTGTAAACTGTTCTGGAATTTTATTATTCGGGAATTTTAATTTTCGGGAAGTTTGTAATTCTGGAATTTTCCAATTCGGGAATTTCATTATTCGGGAATTTTACAATATGGTAATATAATAAACTGCTCCAGAATTTTATTATTCGGGAACTTTATAATTCAGAAATGTTATTATTCGGGCATTTTCCGATTCAGTAATATTGTAAACTGTTTGGGACTTTTATTATTCGGGAATTTTCCAATTCGGGAAGTTTATTTTGAGTGAATTTTCCAATTTGGAAATTTTACTATTCGGGAATTCTGCAGTATATTTTGAACTGTTTTGGAATTTTATTATGCGGGAATTTCATTTTCCGGGAAGTTTGTAATTCGGGACTTTTATGATCCAGGAATTTTCCAATTCGGGAATTTGTTAATTCAGGAGTTTTCCAATTCGGGTGACTCATTATTCGGGAATTTTAAAATTCAGGAATTTTATTATTCGGGCATTTTATTATTTAGGAATTTCCCACTTCAGTAATATTATAAACTGTTCGGCAATTTTATTAGTCGGGAATTTTGCAGTGTGGTCAATTTTATTTTTCGGGAAGTTTGTAATTCGGGAATTTTATAATTCAGGTATTTTTCCAATGCGGGAATTTCATGATTACGGAATTTTCCAATCCTGTAATATTGTAAACTGTTCAAAAATTTTATTATTTGGGAATTTTATTGTTCGGGAATTTTTCGATTCGAATAATGTTTTAAGTTGTTCGGGAATTTTCCACTCCAGTAATATTTTAAACTGTTCCGGAATTTTATTGTTCGTGAATTTTATTATTCAGGAATTTTCCAATTCGCAAATTTTATTATTCGGGATTTTCCAATTCGGTAAT
This sequence comes from Andricus quercusramuli, assembly GCA_932178445.1. Lineage (NCBI taxonomy): Eukaryota > Metazoa > Arthropoda > Insecta > Hymenoptera > Cynipidae > Andricus > Andricus quercusramuli. The sequence continues at coordinate 17,772 of CAKNXH010061339.1, forward strand.
TTTATTATTCAAGAATTTTTCAATTCCGTAATATAATAAATTGTATAGGAATATTATTGTTCGGGAATTTTTCAATTCGGTCATTTTATTGTTCGGAAATGTTATAATTCGGGAATTATATTATTCGGGAATTTTTTAATTCAGGAATTTCCCAGTTCGGGTAATACATTATTCAGGAATTTTAAAATTCAAAAATTTTATTATTTGGGAATTTTATTGTTCGGGAATTTTTCAATTCGGTAATATTTTAAGCTGTTCGGGAATTTTCCACTCCAGTAATATTTTAAACTGTTCCGGAATTTCATTGTTCGGGAATTATCCAAGTCGGGAATTTTATTATTCGGGAATTTTCCAATTTGGGAATTTTATTATTCAAGAATTTTTCAATTCCGTAATATAATAAATTGTTCAGGAATATTATTATTCGGGAATTTTTCAATTCGCGTATTTTATTATTCGGAAATGTTATAATTCGGGAATTATATTATTCGGGAATTCTCAATTCAGGAATTTTCCAATTCGGGTAATACATTATTCAGGAATTTTAAAATTCAGGACTTTTATAATTCGGGAATTTTATTATTTAGGAATTTCCCAATTCGGTGATATTATAAACTGTTCGGGAATTTTATTATTGGGGAATTTTCCAATTCGGTAATATTATAAACTCTTCGGCAATTTTATTATTCGGGAATTTTTCAATTCGGTAATATTATAAACTATACAAGAATTTTATTATTCGAAGATTTTCCAATTTAGGAATTTTATTATTTGGGAATTTTCCAATTCGAGAATTTTGTAATCATTCGGAATGTCATAATTCAGGAATTTTATTGAGTATTTAATTTTATTATTATTATTTTTTTTTATTTTTATTTTTAACGTGAGTATTTTAACTTGAGTATTGGATGCTAAATGGGATTTCAAATTCTATTTTATTCTAATTTAAAATTCCTAAATTTAATTTCATTATTCAGGAATTTTCCAATTCGGTAATATTGTGAAATAATCGGGAATTTTATTTTTCCAGAATTTTCCAATTCGGGAATTTTATTATTCGGGAATTTTATTGTTCGGGAAGTTTGTAATTTGAGAATTTTATAATTCAGGAATTTTCAAATTCGGGTATTTCATTACTCTGGAATTTTCTAATTCGGTAATATTGTAAACTGTTCGGGAATTTTCCAATTAGGGAATTTTATTGCTCGAGAAGTTTGTAATTTGGGAATTTTATAATTCAGGAATTTACCAATTCGGGAATTTTATTATTGGGGAATGTCATTATTCGGGAATTTTCCAATTCTGTAATATTGTGAACTTTTCCAGTATTTTCTTATTCGAGAATTATATCATTCAGGAATTTTCCAATTAGGGAATTTTATTATTTGGGAATTTAATTTTTCGGAAATTTTCCAATTTGGTAATATTATAAACTGTTCGGCAATTTTATTATTCGGGAATTTTCCAATTTGGTAATATTATAAACTATACAAGAATTTTATTATTCAAAGATTTTCCAATTTAGGAATTTTATTATTTGGGAATTTTCTAATTCGAGAATTTTGTAATTCGGGAATTTTATAATTTCGGAATTTTTCAATTCGGGAATTTTCCAATTCGGTAATATTATAAACTGTTCAAGAATTTTATCATTCGGAATTTCATAATTCAGGAATTTTATTGAGTATTTAATTTTATTATTATTATTTTTTTTCATTTTTATCTTTAACGTGAGTATTTTAACTTGAGTATCGGATGCTAAATGGAATTTCAAATTTTATTTAATTCTAATTTAAAATTCCTAAATTTAATTTCAATATTCAGGAATTTTCCAATTCGGTAATATTGTGAAATGATCGGGAATTTTATTATTCCGGAATTTTCCAATTCGGGAATTTTATTATTCGGGAATTTTATTGTTTGGGAAGTTTGTAATTCGGGAATTTTATAATTCAGGAATTTTAAAATTCGGGAACTTTATTATTCTGGATTTTTCTAATTCGTTGATATTGTAGACTGTTCAGGAATTTTACAATTAGGGAATTTTAATGTTCGACAAGTTTGTAATTTGGGAATTTTATAATTCAGGAATTTACCAATTCGGGAATTATATTATTCGGAAATTTTTTTAATCTGTAATATTGTGAACTTTTCCAGTATTTTCTTATTCGGGAATTTTATCATTCAGGAATTTTTCAATTAGGGAATTTTATTACTCGGGAATTTTATAATTCAGGAATTTCCCAATTCGGTAATATTGTAAACTGTTTCAGATTTTTCTTATTCGGGAATTTCATCATTCAGGAATTTTATTATTCGGGAATTTTATTATTCCGGCATTTTCCAATTCGGTAATATTGTCAACTGTTTGGGAATTTTATTATTCGAGAATTTTCCAATCCAGTAATATTTGAAACTGTTCATGAATTTTATTGTTCGGGAATTTAGCAAGTCGGGAATTTTATTATTCAGGAATTTTTCCATTCGCAAATTTTATTATTCGGGAATTTTCCAATTCGGTAATATTGTACCTACATTGTTCGGGAATTTTATTACTCGGGAATTTTATAATTCAGGAATTTTCTAATTCGGTAATATTGTAAACTGTTTCAGATTTTTCTTATTCGGGAATTTCAACATTCAGGAATTTTATTATTCGGGCATTTTCCAATTCGCAAATTTTTATTATTCGGGAATTTTTCAATTCGGTAATATTGTAAACTGTTTCAGATTTTTCTTATCCGGGAATTTCATCATTCAGGAATTTTATTATTCGGAGACTTTATTATTCGGGAATTTTATTATTCGGGAATTTTCCAAGTCGGTAATATTGTCAACTGTTTGGGAATTTTATTATTCGACAATTTTCCAATCCAGTAATATTTTAAACTGTTCGGGAATTTGATTATTCAGGAATTTTCCAATTCGCAAATTTTATTATTCGGGAATTTCCCAATTCGGTAATTTTATTATTCGGGAATTTTATCATTCAGGAATTTTCTTATTCGGAGATTTTATTATTCGGGAATTTTATTATTCGGGAATTTCCCTATTCGGTAATATTCTCAACTGTTTGGGAATTTTATTATTCGAGAATTTTCCAATCCAGTAATATTTTAAACTGTTCGGGAATTTTATTGTTCGGGAATTTAGCAAGTCGGGAATTTCATAATTCAGGAATTTTCAAATTCGGGAACTTTATTATTCGGGAATTTCTCAATTCGGGAATTTTATCATTCGGGAATTTTCCAATCCGGTAATATTGTCAACTGTTCTGTAATTTTATTATTCGGGAATTTTATCATTCAGGAATTTTATTATTTGGAGATTTTATTATTCGGGAATTTTATTATTCTGGAATCTTCCAATTCCCAAATTCTATTATTCGGGAATTTCCCAATTCGGTAATTTTATTATTCGGGAATTTTATCATTCAGGAATTTTATTATTCGGAGATTTTATTATTCAGGAATTTTATTATTCGGGAATTTTCCAATTCGGTAATATTCTCAACTGTCTGGGAATTTTATTATTCGAGAATTTTCCAATCCAGTAATATTTTAAACTGTTCGGGAATTTTATTGTTTGGGAATTTTGCAAGTCGGGAATTTTATTATTCTGGAATTTTCCAATTCGCAAATTTTATTATTCGGGAATTTCCCGATTCGGTAATTTTATTATTCGTTAATTCTCCAATTCGGTAATATTGTCATCTGTTCGGGAATTTCATTGTTCGGGAATTTTCCAATCCGGGAATTTTTCATTGTCGGGAATTTAAGTTTTAGGGACATTTCAATCATCCCAAAATACGTTTAAATCGAACAAAATTTGTCAAATACAAATATAGTTTTTGTTTAAATCAGAGTGTATTCTAAACATTTTTTTTGTTCGGATCAAACAAAAATTTTTCTCAGTATAAATAAATTTGCTTACTCATTTGAATACAAAAAAATATAAAAATGTTTTCCAATTAGCTTTGAGTACCAGGTGCAGTTCGTTATATTAGTGACTGGCAATCTTGATCAAACACCTTAGGACATGCTATCAAGGTTGAGTCCTCTTCTAAGAATCGCTCAGCATAACCCATTTCTTGCATATTAATATCAGATTTATGGATTAAGATAAAAGCATTCATCTTTCGCCAATCCTCGCAAAATAGCTTTATGCTAACGATTTTAACTTTTTTTTTCTCTATGATTTGGATTCTACCTGATATTGAGACCTTCTAATATTCGCGACCACTATCGTGAAATTTACCTGAATAAAACCTTAAAAATGATGCCTGGGGGGGGGGGGGGGTATACGCAGAATGTGATGTCACATATGGAAAATATAAATGTGAATAACAATCTTTTGAAATCCTTGAAAAAATGAAAATAAGTTCTATTATTTTACAGCGGCTGAACTCAGGAGTTAATTTTCTGCAGTTTTCCTCTCCTCTGGCCAAATCTCTGGGCAAATTCGAGAACTTCCAGTAAAAGTCGGAAGCAGCGGCGGGTTATCACTGGTGTGATTAAATTCATACAGTGATTTTAATTTAGAATTTGGATTGAAAAATAATTACTTTTCAACTGAAAATGCAACTATTCCACTATTGATTGGAAATTTATTATTTTTAGCTGAAAATTCAACAATATTTGATAATATACGTATTTTTTTTATAAATTCGTCTTTTTGGTAGAAAACATATTTTCTTGATTGAAAATTCAATTATTTGGTTGAAAGTTGAACTAATTTGTTAACAATTGATTTTATTATTTGAAGATCCATCTCTTTGTTGGAAGAAAAGTTATCAAAAGTTGTAGAAGCTACATTGTGAAAAATTTCAAGTCTTTTTTTAAATAATAATAATTTTTTACTCAAACTACCGTTTTCCGGTGTAAAACGATAACATAACCTAAAATAGTTCAACTAAGTTAAAAATCATTTTACATAAAAATTTTCAAAGAAACTTTTTGCATTATTTCTAAATTTTTTAATGGAATTAGTAAAAAGAACTATTTTTTTAAATATCTACTAAGAATTGAAAGAAACTCTGAAAATTATTAGTTACATTATTTGAGCGTAAATAACACATTTGAATGGTGCATAAACTTTATAGCTTAATTTAAGCCAAAGTCAAATTTTTTTTAGCATTTTTATAAATTTGACCTTCCTTCCTTCCTTCCATTAATTATTATTACTGAATATAATATTCCTGAGATTCTTAAGAACATTCAAAAAGATTTTTGAAGATTTCAGATATGTCGAAAAAAATCTAGAAAATTTTAAAGAAAATACTTTTGATTTGCAGAATTTTATCAATATTTGATTTACGGTCTTGATACCTCTCCTCTTCTTCTTTCTTCTTTGCAGTGATGTTGTATTCGGACGGAGCCGGGATTTCGATCACGAATATAGTTCGTTTCTCGAAGTCTTGGAGAACGATGTCAGGCCTCGAGTGCGCAGGGTCGCGACCAGCACCGTAAGAGCGACACAGATGGAAATAAAGCACTCTTAGGGAGAAAAGAGAGACGAAAAGACAATTAAAAGAAAGATAGGGATAATTAAAAATATAATAAATGTTCGATGGTAAAAGTAGTAGCACTAAAGTATTTAGAAAAGTGGTGGGGAAATAGAAGATATATGGGAAGGATTGTGTGAGAAATGTATGAAAGAATTGGATGGTCCTAGAGGAAGAAATAAAAAAGGGAATGTTAAAAATATTGAAGCATTGTTCCCTTTTGTTGTAAAATTGTACTAAAATTTAATTTTTGTAATTTAGGCGAAAATTAATGCAAATTGTAGAAAATTATTGCGAAATGTTATTCCATATCGTGGATGATCGACTCATAATGCAAAATTACGACTCACGATAAAGAAAAGGTCGATGCATAGCGTGATAAGCGGATTGGATGAAGGATGGTCGGAGTAATTACCAAGCAATTAGGCGATAAATCGAAAAACAATTTCGGACTAGCATCGCACCGGTCCTTTTTCTTTTCTGTCGTTCCTCATACTACAGCTGCCGAAATTTAATCTGTCTTCCTCTTAAATTCAATTCCCCTGTGGCTGAAAAATGGAATAAAAAAAATTAATCAAGTAGGCGCCTTACGCTCCCCTTATATTCCATTAATTCCCCTTTCCACCCTCTTTCCCCTACCCAAGATTCAACCTTCGCTTCCCCAACTTCTTCCTCATCTACTCCCTCTCTCCTCACTTCCCCGATATTTCCCATGCCTTCCTCTACCCCATCATTTTCCCTCACTATCCCTACTTACCCTCCCCATATTTCCCAAAACTTAGCCTTTTCCCCTACTTAACGACCTTCATTTCGACTTACTTCCTCTACTTTCGCTCTCCTCATTTCCCCTACTTTCGCGCCCCTCATTTTCCCTATTTTCGCTCCGCTCATTTCCCCTACTTCACCTCACCTCGCTTCCCCTACTTATCATCCTCTTGTAAGTTATGAGTCGTGAGTTTCATATGTAAGTTCTACTATTAAAAAATTAAGAAAATTGAACATTTTATTGCTGAAAATTGCTTTATTTTCAAAAATTTAAATTTTTTAAAAATTGGAAATTCCATTTCAATTTTCACCCGTTGAAACTCAATTAACTGGAAATTTAAGAAAATTCGAACGCTGAAAATTGAAAATTCAATTTTCAATTTTCGCCAGTCTTTAGCAGTTCAATCTTCAAATATGGAAAATTCAAGAAATTTAAAACTTGTATTTACAACTGTTAAAAATTGAAGAAAATTAATATTTAAAATATAAAAATTTCCAATTGTTGAAAATCCAAGATGTTAAAAATTCAAGAAAATTGAAATTTAAAATATAGAAATTTCCAACTGTTGAAAATTGAATTTTCATCTATTGAAAGTTGAATTTTCAACGTTTCAATTTTTAACTGTTGAAAATAAAATAGAATTCAGCTGCTAAAAATGAGAGAAAATTTAATTTTTAGCTGTTGAAAATTCAACTTTGAAAACTGAATAAAAGTGAAAATTCAACTGTTTCAAGATTAACTGTTGAAAATTAAGGAAAATTGAAAAAATTTACCTTTTTAAAATTTCAGGAAATCCAAGAATTCAGAATATCAAGAATATTTGGGAATATTCATTGCAAAATTCATTTTTTGGAACTTTGTTTGGTTTTTAGTTGAAAATTTATTTTACTAACTGAAAATCATCCTACTTTATTTTTGTTAGAAAATTTATATTTTTAGTCTAAATATTGTGTATTTGCTTAAAAATCAAAATTTTCAGTTGAAGATTTTTTAGTTGAATATTATTTTAGTTGAAAATTCACTATTAGGTCAAAATTTCATATTTTTGGTTGAAAATGTATCATTGTGATTAGAAATTAATTTCTTTGATTGAAAATTCATTTCAGTTTAGTTGCAAATTATTTTTTTAACTGAAGATATAACTATTCCACTTTATCTTGAAAATTTATATTTTTTGTTGAAAATTAATTTGGCTAAAAACTCGTTTTTTTAAATTCACTTTTCCAACTGCAAGTTGAAATATTATATTTTTGGTTTGTAAATTCATCTTTTTTAGTTTAAAATTAAATTATATTATTGAGAATACATTTTTTGGTTGAAAATTTAATTTTTCTATTTTTGGTTGAAAAATTTTTTTTTTATGAAAAACAAAACTATTTTGTGGAATTTTTTTTTTTTTTTTTGAAAATTATGTTTTCTAGTTGAAAATTAAACTATTTGGATTAAAATTCCTGTATTTTATTGAAAATTTGAATTTTTTTAGAGAATATTTAATCTTCTTGGCGACTAATTCATCTTTTCTGTTGAAAATTTCTTTAAAAATTGAAATATTTGGTTGAAAATGCATGCACTTTGACAAAAATTCATCAATTTTGTTAGAAAATCTATTTTTTCGTTGGAAAATTAGTTTTTTCTTATTAAGAATAATTTTTTTAACTGAAAATGTAACTGTTCCATTTTTTGTCGAAAATTTATCTGTTTTGATTTCTATTGAAAATTTTGTTGAAATTTTTTTTCGATTTCCACAATTTTCAATATTTGATCTTGAAGCAGTTGAATTTTCAATTTTCTTCAGTTTTCAAAGTTGAATTTTCAGTAAAAAAATTAATTTTCAATAAAAGTAAAGTTTAATTTTCAACGAAATAGTATCATTTTCACCCAAAAAGATTAATTTTCTAATGAATCTTTTTGGGTGAAAATTATAATTTTTCGTTGAAAATTAAACTTTAATTTTATTGAAAATTAATTTTTTTTACTGAAAATTTAACTTTTCTCTTTTTAGTTGAAAAATTATTTGTTTTAGGTCTTTTTGGTGAAAAACTCATTTCTTTGGTTCCAAATTTAACTGTTTTCTTAAAAATTCGTATCTTTTTTGGCTTAAAATTGATTATACTTACTGAAAATTTAACAATTTAAAAATTGAAATTTTTTAAATGAAGATTCATCATTTTGGTTGAAAATGCGTTTCATTTTAGTTGAAAATTAATTTTTTGAACTGAAAATGTAACTATTCCATTTTTGCCTGAAAATTTATAATTTCAGTTAGAATTTGTTATTATTTGTTACTAATTTGTTATTAATTATTTTTAAATGAATTTCAAAGAAAAAAAAACTTTTTTTTGTACCGTTTTTATATCTTGGTGGTGTTGAAAATTCATTCCTTGAATAGAAATTTGACTATTTTGTTGAATATTCTATTTCTCGTTAAAGATTTATTTTTTAAATGAAATTGTAAGCATTTTATTTTTGGTTGAAAATTCATCTTTATTAGCCAAAAATTCAACTGTTATTTGGATGAAAATTTATCTCTTTTAGTTGAAACTTTAACTGCTTGGTTGAAAGTTTAACTACTTTGTTAAAAATTCATTTTTCTGGTTGAAGATTCTTGATTTAAGTTAAAAATAATTTGGTTGAAAATTGACTTTTTTAACTGGAAATTTAACTTATACATTTTTGATTGTTAGTTTATCTTTTTCAGTTGATAATCCAACTAGTGGTTTGAAAATTTATATATTTTGTTAAAAATGTGTCTGTTTTCGTAGAAAATTAATCTTTTTGGTTGAAAATTCAACTACTTAGTTAATAGTCAAACTACTTGTTAGAGATACATTTTTCAGTTTTTTGTTTTTAGTTGAAAATTTCTCTCTTCGGTTGAAAATTTAATTATTTTCATTAAAATTCCTTGTTTTTTCCGTTGAAAATTTATTTTTTAAATGAAGATTTAATTATTATAGTTGAAGATTCTTCATTTTAGTTGGAAATTCATCCGATATTTTTGTAAACATTTTTTAAAAACAAAAATTCGTCTTTTTGGGTTGAAAATTCAACTAGTTGGTTAGAAAATTCAAGGATTTGGTTGAAAATTAACATATTTTTCAAAAAAAACAAAACAATTTTGTTGAAAAGTATCCTTTTTGTTTAAAGAATTAAAAGGTTTTGTTGGAAGATTCTTGATTTCAGTTGAAAATTCATCACTTTCTTTGAAAATTTAACTATTTTAATAGAAAATCATTGTTTTCTAGGTAAATATTTATTTTGGAACCGAAAATTTAACTTTTTCATTTTCGGTGAAATGTTAATTAAAATTTAAAATATCGCATTTTCTATTTTCTATTCTAAATTCTTCTATATATAAATCCAGCCATACACTTAGAAGATAATTAATATTAATGCAAAATGGATTTTGTTTCTAAATATATTTAAAACACTTTGTAGTTGTGTTTTTAAGTCAAAAAGATGAATTTTCAATCAAAGAAAGGCATTTTTAACTAAAATGATGAATCTTGAAACAAAAATATAAATTTTTAACGAAATTGTTGAATTTTCCATCTAAAAGATTAATTTTCTACCAAAAAAGACTAATTTTCAACAAAATACATTAATTTTCATCTTAAAAAAAATTAATTTTAAACCAAAATCAGATTAGTTAAAATATCAGAAAAATAAATAATCAACAAAAAAAAAATGAATTTTCAACAAATTATTTTTTTCCATAAAAAAAAGATTTTTTAACGAAAAATAGAAGGATTAAATTTTCAGTGAAGACAATCAATTTTAAACCAAAAAATGACTTCTCAACAAAATAATTCAATTTTTAACTAAAAAAGTTAAACGTATACAAATCAGGAAAATAATATTTCAATTTGCAGTTAGCAAAAAGTAAATTAAGAAAATGAGCTTCCAGCAAAATTAATTAATTTTTAATTAAAAATGTAAATTTTCAAGCGAAAATGAAATAGTTTTATCTTCAGTAAAAAAAATTAATTTTCATATAAAAAGAAACGAATTTTCAACCAGAGAATTTAATTTTTAATCGAAATGATGAATATTCAACTGGAATAGTTGAATTTTATACCAAAGAGGTACAACAAATTTTCACCAAATATTTTAATTAAAAAAAAAAAAGATCAATCAATCAAACAGTTAAACTGTTGTCTAAAAAGATACTTTTTCAACCAAAAATAGAATAGTTAAATTTTCTGTTCAAAATACTAATTTCAAACAAGAAAAAAATATGAATTTTTAACCAAAGTCATCAATTTTCAAATGAAATGATGAATCTTTAACTGGATGGTTAAATGGTTGTTTCTTCTTTTTCATTCACCTAAATAAAAACTCATTCCCTATAACAAACATTTTTTAGCAAAAATAAAATATAATTCACTTCGTTCACGAAAACTACCCTTTATAGGTTAGGTTTCTCAATTTTAATGAAAACTTGTATTCAATTTATTTATCTCCATGAACGATTGAAATAAAAGTTCATTATACCACTTAGTTCGATTTAATATAGAAAATAATATAAAATAGGCCATATTAATAAAAAAAAAACACATTTCTTTGCTGTTCCATAATAGGGACGCCCATTATGGAACACCGGTACAAGAGTCCAAAAGTTGTTTCATAATAAGTACACAAAGGTCGTTCCGTATTTTCATTAATATAATAACTTTGCGCATCCATTGATATAAACATTTTGTAAATATATTCTACTATCGTTCAAAAATTAACGAAAATCTCAAAACCTCCTCAAAATTTGTCTCATGATAGGTACCTTTACCTTATGACCAGTTATTTCAACAATATGTTCTCCGACTAGAAAATTAGAAGAATTATTGATTCAAATTATTAAACAATCAATAGAAATCTCGAAAAAATCAATCAAAAATAGTCATAATTTCTTAAAACTAATTGACAATGTAATAATACCGTTGGAGCACATATTTGTCTCTTTTGATGTAATAATATGTTTCCAAATATCCCTCACGAAAGAGTTGAAATGGCCATACAGAAATGTTGGGTTTTTTCAAATTCAATAATAATTATTATAAACAAAACTTTGGAACTCCTTTTGAATCAGTTTTGTCACTTATTTCAGCTGAAATTATTATCGAGGACTAAGAGAATGAATTTTTTCAAAAAATTGATTTTAATATTGATTTCTATGCAAGATATGTTGATGATTCAGTACTTAGTGTACATGAAAATAATGTTAAGACTCTTCTTAATGCTTTCAATAGTATACACCCAAGATTACAGTTTACAGTTGAAATTGAAACTGAAGGAAAATTAAATTTTCTAGATTTGACTTTAATTAAAACAGATGAAAGACATATTATAACTGACTGGCATCGAAAAAAGATTTGTTCAGGCAGAACAATTAGTTTTCTCTCAAATCACGCTATGCAGAATAAGATAGGAATCATCAAAAATTTGATTGATAGAGCCCTCAAATTATCACATCCAATATTTCATGAGAAAAATATAGAACTATGCAAACAAATTCTTTTTCTTAAGGGGGTAGTCAGGTTTAAATTACCTTTTTTGGATAATTTTTTTTGCATTAATTTTTATTTGACTTTTCAAATTTTTTAATATGTTGTAGGACATGTGTTTGACTACCAAAAAAACAAATATTGTAATTTTTCATTAACATCCGGCCGAAATATGGGTTACCGGAAGAAGCCATGTTGAAAAACGGTAACCATGATTTATCAGTTTTGGATCATCTGAAACACAAAAACCAAATTGATTCTCAAAGAGTACATAAGTGGTTATCGCATGAACCTCAATTATAAAAAAAATATTGATAAATAAACAAATAATAGCCACTTATGTACTCTTTAAGAATCAATTTGGTTTTTGTGTTTCAGATGATCCAAAATTGAAAAATCATGGCGACCGTTTTTCAACATCGTGTCTTCCGGTCACCCATATTTCGGCCGGATGTTAATGAAAAATTAGAATATTTGTTTTTTTGGCAGCCGAACACATGTCCTACAACATATTAAAAAATTTGAAATGTTAAATGAAAATTAATGCAAAAAAAAAATTATCTAAAGAAGGTCATTTAAACCTGACTACCCCCTTAACCATTACCCCTTTTGAATTCATTGAAAAACAGACGCAGAACAGAATGAATTATATCAAAGACAAAAATAATGATCAAAATATAAAAAATAGAGATGATTATTATATGTTTAAGACTGTTGTTCTTCCATGCTTTGGGAAAATTTCGAAGATTTTGAAATCAATGTTGGGAAAATTAGGTTTACATATTATTTATAGAGTTCCTTTTGAAAGCAATATGATTGTAAAATTGGGAAAAGATAGATATGAAAAGCTAAACAAAAAATGTGGTATTTACAAAATTAATTGCAATGATTGCAATGCAGAAAAGGGCACATAGACTTAGAAAAAATGAACAAGAAAATAATTTTCACAGAAGTTCTAGGTATCACTCAGTCCTTTCGAAACATAAGATTACACATGCTCATGATTTTAATTGTAATGGTATTAAAATTCGTTATTTTATAGATGCTTTTGAATATGTTGGATTGTTTCTTTTTCTACTTGGAAAATTTAATAATCTAAATAGATTGGTATCAGAATCACCTACAAAGAACTCCATGTTTCCCCCTCAAGAAGTGTTGTACATTCTTGTAAAAATTTTTTCCACCAGGGTAGACATATTTTGTCCCAAAAAACCTTTTTTTCACTTTGTCCCGGTGGTATCTTCAGTTGATATTTTCGCATGAATCATTATGAATGCTCTTTTTTATCTCAGTACATTGGGGCTTACTGAAACAAACATGTTCTACACGATGTTTTCACTCGGACATTTATAAAAAGCCTCCTCGTATATTTTAGGCGTCTATTTTGCATTTATCTTCGCCATCAGGCCCGTTACTGACAAAAATGAAACGGAAAAGATGCTTCGATAAAATTAGCATAAAATTAGCATAACTTTTGGCCGAATAGGTGGTTCCGCGAAAAAGTGGCTACCTGTAAAAGGCGTAACGTCACGCCTTAATCTTAATCCGTTGAAACGGGAGCCTACCGAACACGAAATGCGTTATTAATCAAAATTAACTTAAACTAATAATCACATTTATGCGAGAAACATGCTATCATCCGAATGGGTATTAGCACTCGCGTGGACATTTCATTAAATTCCAGGAGCTAGGGTATATATCAGTCTTACTCGTGTATTTTGCAGTTTTTTTTTTTATTTTCGGCAAAGCTGTCCAATAGAGTTGCAATTTATGAACTTTTTCAAAAGTATAAGAATTTTTAATGATAATTAGGGACGACCGAAAAATCCCGAAAAATAACAGTCCCGACATTGTAATACTATTTATTTATTAAAAACACAGTAATCACATATTTTTATAAAGAAACAAATTTTCAATTATTAAATTTTCTGAAATTATTTTTTGAATTTAAAATAACGATAATGGAAAAAAATATATTTCCGAATGAAATTTTTGTCAATTATTGTTATTTTAAATTCAAACAATCATTTCACAAACTTTAAATATTCTCAATTGTTTCTCATTTGTTCCCTCATGTTCCCCTGATTTCAACGAATCCAAACTTAGTTTTAAACACTGCTCCCAATTCGGTTCCCGAACTGCACTGCGCATGCGTTGCATCATCAATCTCATTGGCTCTAAATGGCGCGCTTTTTTGAAACTGTTACACGTGTAAATCAATTTTTTTATGATAAATCATCATTCAGGAAATAATAACAATTATTTTCCAGATAACAGAATAGTCTTTTAGAGTGCAAGGTAAAATAATTATCTGATTGTACTCTTTGCAAATAAATTATTTATTTCAAATTCAAAGGAAGGAATACCTTTTTCCACCAATGTGAATCTTAGGCCATTCATAATATTTTTTGGTACTTTATGATTGTTATATATTGTGCAAAATTGATTTGCATATTTAATCATTTCAAATAAGCGCGCGATCAATATCCAATGAGGCTGCTGGTGTGACGCATGTGTAGTGCGTTTGGGGAGTCAAATTGGGAGCACTGGTTTCAAACTAAAACCTTTTTATATCAAAATTGTGATATAAAAATTTTGTTCATACTGGAATCTTTCAAATTTAAATTATTATTGTATTGAATTATGAAAAATGTAGAAGAAAAATGAGGAAAATTCAACATTTTTCACCCTTCAACGCAATACAAGTACCGAAAAAAATTCCTCTGTAAAATTAGAAAAAAATTGAAAGTCAAAATTTACTTCCTTTCAATTTAAAAGAAATTTTAAAAGCAACAAAATTCCTTTCTTCAATTCCGAAAAAAAGGAAAAACCAAAATTTCCAAAAATCTACTTTTTCCAATTATTTCTAATGGATGGAAATGTCTAGTTATTATATTTTTATGTAAAATGGTGTTAAATTTTTAGCTGTTAAAAATTGAAGAGAATCAAATTACAATTCAATTTGCAGTTGTTGAAAATTCAAGAAAATTTGAAATTGAATTTCCAGCACTTGAATTTTTAACTGTTGGAAATTAAAAAAAATAATAATTTTTCAACTAAAGAAAATAAGACTACACAAAATTGAAAATAAAATTTTCTTAAAATTTCGACAGTTGTAAATTTAGCGGTTGAAAAATAAAGAAATCTGAAAATTCAATTGTTAATTTTCAACAGTTTAAAATTCAACTCCTAAAAATGCAAATCTTAAAAATTGAAGAAAATTGAAAATTTACCTTTAAAAATTGAAGAAAATCAAACTCGTGAACATACAATTTTCTTCAATTTTAAATTGTTGAAAATGCAAAAAATTTGAAAATTCTAATGCTGAAAATTGAAGAAATTTGGAAATTCAATTTTGAATTTTGTTCAATTTCAAGAGTTCAAAATTTATGAAAATGGAAAGTTTATCTGCTGAAAATTGATAATTTGATTTTATTAAATTTTCAACAGTTGAAAATTAAAATTTCAATTTTCTTCAATTTTCGAAATTAAATTTTCAACTGCTGAAAGTTGTAAAAAATTGAAACTTTAGTTCGTAATTTTCAACAGTTAAAAATTCGAGAACATTAAAAAATTCAACCGTTGAAAAATCAAGAAAATTCAAAATCGATGGAAATTCAACTGTTGAAAACTGAAGAAAATTGAAAATTAAACTGTTAAGAATTGTAGAAAATTGAATTTTCAAAATTTTCAACTACTGAAAATTGAGAAAAAATTCAACTGCTTAAAATTGAAGCAAATTCAACTCTTGGAAAATGATGAAAATTGAAACAGCGGCTGCTGAAACGTGTAGAAAGTTGAAACTTCTATTTTAAATTTTCAATATTTCGATTTCCTATTGTTCAATTTTTAAATGTTGAAACTTCAACTGAAACTGAACATTGAATTTAAAAAATTTTAAACTGCTGAAAATTCAAGAAAAATTTAAATTGTTGAAAATTCAACTATTAAAAAATGAAGGCAATTAAAAATTCAATTGCTGAAGATTGCTCAATATTCGAGTGTTGAAAATTCAAGAAAAGTGAGAATTCGATTTCAATTTTCAATAGTTGAAAATTTAAACATCTGAAAAATTCAACTGTTGAAAATTGTAGAAAACTTAAAATTCAATTTGAATTTATTTAAATAATTATTTTCGCTAAATTGAATCAATTATTAACTCGCTCCAAGTGAAAAGTAGACAAATAATAGAAATTTTCGAAAAGAAACTGCAAATTTCTAGCATGATTTAAATTGAATATTATTTAAAATATTATCAAATTGTTCGAAACAAATTGCTAAAAAAAATAATAAATTGTATTACCGAAAATCTTATTGTCAGTGTAACTTTCAATAGGTCAATCCTCGCGTCTCAAAGACGTGAACAACTGTATAAAATATTCCCAATTTTTAAAAATTCCTCTTAAAAACAAAGTAAATAATTTTTTTTATAAAGAAAATTAAAAGCTATATAGGTATATATAGCTATATAGCTATATAGGGGATGAATTGGTTCTTCAATTGAGTAACACGCGTCTCGAAGATGCGAACAAATTTATCATACAATTACAATCGTATATTATTGTTGTATTCCCAATATAAAAAATTATTTCCTCATATCGACAGGATAAACAATACATTTTTTATAAATCAGTATTGCTAAATAATAAGAGGTTATAGAAGCTTCTTGAATAGGTCATTCGACGAGTCTCGAAGACGCGAACAAACATGTCAGATACACTGTTGTAGTATTCCTAATATGAAGAAAGTTTTTCGCATATGAAGAGAATAAACCATTTTTTTCAAAC